>RCUC01153921.1:0-25484 GCA_003697995.1 Taxidea taxus jeffersonii | reverse complement strand
AAACAGGCATGCAGTGATGTTCTGTCCATTTTCACATTCTCGTTGGCCTTCTTTGTTAAGCATGCGCCTCTGTTTCATAGCAGTGCCTGGACTCTTCTGGTGGCATTTAGAGATGGCTTCGTGCAGGCTCCTGGCAGAGCAGTCCCGCTCTGGCCTCCACTGTCCTGCAAGGGAAGTGTGTGAGACTCTGTTCTCTCTCACCACGCTCTTATCTTCCCTTCTGCCAACAGAGCGTGCAGCACGAGAATACCTATAGGGACCCCATAGCCAAGTACTGCTATGGGGAGAGCCCTCCCGAGCTCTTCCCTGCGTGATGGGCACAGAAGGCAAACCAGGCACCACCGGAGAGCTTGTGGCCTGAGGCCACCCTCCAGCGTTCTCTAGTCCGCTTGGAAGAAGGAAGGCTTGGAAGAAGAAAGGCATCACGCGGGAGCCTCGGCTTTCACCACTTCTTATGTTGTACTCTGTGGCCTCACTCTCCGCTGGGCTTTACCCCGTGGAACGGTTCCATAAAGCAGCTTGGAAACAACAGCGGGTCACGTTCAAGAACAAACTACAGGCGAGCTTGCGGAGCTGTTGGTGCTCTGGGGCACCTCTCCCACGGCAGACTCATCGAACCCTTCCCTGTAAAGTTATTTATTGGATTCCTTTGGAGTGGTGGGAAAGTGGTAATGTTTTATATAGGAAGATGCCTTGTCTTGATAGTTGAATATATTCAAGGAAATTGTTGTTCTTGTTTTCTTGTATTCTTGAGTTTTATGAGTTAAGTCATCCTTCACCTGGATAAAATGTTTGGTCTCTTTGAACGTGTGTGTTCTCTCAAGGTAGTTATTTGGGTTTTGTTTTAACAGCGCCTTCAAGAGCGGGCCCTGGACACTGTATCCTGACATCTAAAATTGTCACCAGCTCAGAGCTATTTACACTTCCCCATACCGGCTTCCCTGCAGGGGGCACCAGGCGCCCTCAGCCTTTCCCGCAGTGGTATGTGAATCTGCTCACGACCTGTGTGTGGGCACTGTTTGAACCAGAAATCCCAGCTCGCTGTTCTAGAGGATTTTGTTCTGATGTCCTGCGCCATCGTTGCCGTCACTGCAGTCTGCTCAGCTGTGTGTGGTACGCTGGGAGCTTCAGGAACACTGCCGGCAGCCCCCTCGTCTCTCCTGTCGTGGAAAACTGGTGTTAAGGGGATTCCTAGGTGAAGATACATCTAGCAGCTGGCTGTAAGCAGTCATCCTTCATCGCTTTCAGCTTCAGGACATGTAATAGGCTCAGACCTTCAGTTTCCTGATGATTTGCAAAGAAGAAAACCCAGGTTTCTGTCAAGGTGCTGTGCGAGAGTTACTGGTGCCCTCAGTGGGGCGAGTCCGAGAAGGCCGGGCATGCTGGTTGCTGGTCTGCGTGCTCGAGGTGCCCCTTTGGGTTTCTAGTATGACACTGAATCTCGTGGGCTCGAGGTCCAGAGTATTTGGTCCCCCTCTCAAGACACCCTGCCCCTCAAATAGTATGGCTCTTTGCTCTCAGCAGACATGGGCACATAACTCTTTCCTGGAGCGAGCCTCTCGATAACCCCCGGGATTGGCAAGGTCTTTTTCCTTTTTTGATTGTTTAAGCTGTTGACCTTGGAGCGGGGCAGTAGTTTTCCAATCCAGTTTTGACGTTTTTTTCCAGTAGGGTTTTTTCTTTGGACCATGTTTGCCTTCCAGTATGTTTCTGCAATATGGAGCAGTAATTCCCCTTAACTTTCTCCTGTTCTTCTACGTCTCTTCCCAAAGTGGTGTGTCACTCTAAACAAGCTTTCTCTGAGAGCTGACTGTCTGGTGATTGTTTTTAATGTTTTTCCCCCCAAAATCTATTTAGTTTGCATTGGACTTTTTGGATTCTAGGTGAATTCATGGTGCTAAATCAAACTTTGTATGTGAAAGAAATGTGCATGTCTGGATGTTTTACCATCTCATTCTTTTTGGTAACTCAGTCTGGTGTATGTCTGTCTCATGTGGGTTGTCACTGTTATCAGCCTCTTCTTGGAACTCTAACTTTTGAACAGTGTAACAGAGACTTAATGTGAAAATGGCTTTATATCAACGACTAACTGCTGCCTCTTTACTTCATACTTAAATTATTGACGAGCATATTCTGCATTTTCAGTGCTTTCACAAATAGTATCTACAATTGGGTGATAGAGTTAAGTTTATCTTTATTCCCACAGGAAGTAGTGGAAAGTGAAGTGACTTCCCAGAGTCCCCACTGAGATTTAACAACAGAACCAAAGCAAGAACTTCATCTCCGGCTTCAGGTCTGCTGTCCTTCCCACTGCCTCTTACCAGCCCCACTGCTGACTCATATGTGATTGTCCGACTGCCCCCCGCCGCCCCATACCGAGACCATATGGATTTCAGTTGTCCAGGCCAAAAGAGAGGAGAGGTGGCATCAGTAGCCAAATTGGGTCGGTAATTCAAAGGTCATTTTCATTTGGCCCTGGAATATGTTTGTGTTTGTGGTTTTTGTTTTGTTTTATTTTATTGTTGTTGTTTTTTACTTAAGTCTATTTTGAGGCGTGTTCACTGTTTCTGGAAACTCACAATGCTGCAGACTATATAATAAAGCCACTGACAGACCTGGACCATTGCTTGGCCTCCCCAGCCTTCCAGCCCAGAACCCCTCCCTGCTCTGCACTCTCTGGGTTTCTGGTTTCCTCAACTGAGGGTTTCTAGAATTAGGGACCTTGTCTTGTTTTTGCATCCCCAGAGTTTAGCAGAGTGTGTGATACATGTTGGGATTTTAGGGAAAAGTCAAAGAAGAGACCAAAGGAAAAAAAAGTTGAATACTGAGTGGGACCAAAGGTAAGAGGGTAGGGTAGTTCAAAGCATTTCCCCCAATTCTGAATCTTAATTGCCTTGCTTGTGGCTGCAGTGGTAAAGATCTGTCCTAACAGGGAAAGAAACAGAGTATAAGCAAGAGGTATTAGGCGGGCAGGTACACAGGAGGGGGGACATGCCTCCACTGGGCCTGGGACTCAGGATGGCCCGGTGATATGAGGCTGTCGTGGAAGGGCAAGCTTGGCAGCTCTTGGAAAGTGGGGGATAGGATTTTAGAGCAGGATTTTCAGCTGTCAGCGTGCTCCTGAAAGCCAACTCAGGGCCTCTGGGAAGTGCCTCAGTTGGTGTGTCTGCAAAGGAGCTATGGGGGACAGGGAGCACAGTCTGTAAAACTCCAAGCAAAACTTTTCCCATCATTGAGATTTTCAGATCATTTGTAAACGTGCAGAGATGTTGCTTATTTGGTCTTAGTTATTCCTTTGAAGACAGCAGAAAATTCTGACTCATAGTGAATAACTACTTTGGAACAGCGTGGCTTTAGGCAGTCTTCTCTTCTGAGTGCTAGGCCCTTCATCTGTAAAGTGGGATCACATGGGTTGTGAGGTGTCCACAGGAGTGAAGCCCTGTGCTCAGCACAAAGTCTGGTGTCTGCAGCCCAGTGGGGGAGCAGTGTCAGATAGTGACAACTGGGGTTAGTGGGTCCCTCACCTGGAAGGGTGGCAAATACAAAACTTAGTATTATTTTTATGACTTTTTATTTATTAAAAAAAATTTTTTTTAATTTAAACATATAATGTAATCCCAACACCCTCTCCCAACACCCCTCCCCCCACCCATTTTTATGACTTTTTTTTAAAGAACTCATGCTAAAGGTGAAAAATTTCAGATAATTCAGGAATATGTAAAGATGAAAGTCATAATAACCTAAAATCTCACAACCCAGAGATCAGGCCTGTATTTTTTCTCTTCCCTCATGACTTTCCAGGCATAAAGGAGAGCACTTTTTCATCTTGAAAACAATCCTGTAATGGACATCTTTCTAGGTTACATATAGGCATATAATAATTTTATTTTATTTTATTTATTTATTTTTTTAATATTTTATTTATTTATTTGGCAGAGAGAGAGAGATCACAAGTAGGCAGAGGCAGGCAGAGAGAGAGGAAGGGAAACAGGCTCCCCGCTGAGCAGAGAGCCCGATGTGGGGCTCGATCCCAGGACCCTGAGATCATGACCTGAGCCGAAGGCAGAGGCTTTAACCCACTGAGCCACCCAGGCGCCCCAATAATTTTAATGACCACATGGTGTCAGTTCCATGGATTACAATACTGTTACTAATCCCCCGCTGAGGACACTTTGCTTATTACCATTTTTTTTTTTTTGCTACTGCAAACAATGCATTGATGATACACTTTTACAAGCATGGTTCTATGTTTATCTGATAACTGTTTTCACCAATTTTTGCTCTCACCTGAAGAGTGTGGAAGTGTCTTTTTTGCCATGCCCCCTGAGAACCCGCATGCCGTCTTTTGTTAACTCTGCTGATGGCTCTCAGTGTTTTCATCTGTGTTCATTTAATTGCTGCTGAGGTGGACTCTTCCATGTTCTGATTGGCCATTTATCATTCAAATTCTTGGCCAACCTCTCTTTTTCTTAGCACTTTTAAACGTTACTCCAAAGCAAGTAGCTTATATGTGAACAAACTGACTTTTCCAGTTGACCTAGAGCATCGAAAGGGGGCAGTTTTGCCCCCAGGAGGCCTTCAGCAATGTCTGGAGACATTTTTGTCACAACTGGAGGAGGGTGGCGCATCTAGTGGGCTGAGGCCAGGGACATTGCTAAACATCCTTTGGTGCACAGGGCAGCCCTCACGACAGGATGACCTGGCTCGAGATATCGTCAGCAGGGCCCAGGTGGGGGCCCGAGCCTCGAGCCTCGGTTCCTATTTCCCCCGCAGGTTGAACAGAGGAGCTACCAGGAGCTGCTAGCTGACTTTATTATTTCCCTGCCCTTGCTTTCAGCCGTGCAGGAGTGCTGCTGATTCAATTATCCTGCAGTCCCTGGGGACCTGCTACTTCCTCGCAGGTCTCTCCCAGCCCAGTGCTGCCTCCAGGAATGGCATTATTACTCTGCCACGCTGTCCTTAGCACACTAACGTGATCCCAGAGCAGACGCCCTCCCGGCTGCAGAATGACCTGGAAGTTTACCAACAGCCCCCTCCCCCTCCCCACAATGACAAATTTGCTATTCTGGTGTCTGCTGCCCCAGCGGCAGCTCTCTGCATGGAGTGAGCCTGGGGGAGAGAGAGAGGGGAAATGACTGCTATCAAAAGGTGCCACACTAGTATATAATAGTAATTTTTTATAAAAGAAAAGCCAGCGGACTACGAAAGTTCTTTCCTACACAAGTGCTTTCCTGACTGTGCCTGGTTCCTGTCTTGCATTCCAGGCCCTTCTGTGTGGATCTGTCTTGGATAGGCTTATCAGGCTGCGGTTACGGCTTTGGGAGCTGCTGTCCCTGGTCTTGGTCAGTTACGCATCTGCCGGCTTCCTCTGCAGCCCGCTTTCACAGACAGAAAGAGGAACCAGGGGCGCTGGCAGTGTCCTGGGAGTAGGGACAGCTCCTGTCCCAGCAGGACCTCTTCAGTTATGTTGTACGTACAGCTTGATTCGTGTCTGATAATAAGAGCTGAACTGCTGGGTGCTCTAAAAATGAGAGGACAGCCTTTAATATTATAATAAGAAACAAAACAACTGGCTGGTTACAGCCAAAAGACAAAGCAGGGAATTAAATACTTGAGCAGGCGTCCAGTTTTCTTATTTTTCAGAAGGGCTTTACCGGACCCAGAGGGACCAGAACACACGACTGCTAGAAATGCATTGTTTATGAACGGGCACTTTCAAAGTTGTTGATAGGGTAAATAGTCCCTTAGTCTTTGGACTTTTCTCTCTTGTTTTTATTTACATTTGATTAGCCAACATATAGTTGACTAATCATTAGTTTCATGTTCTGTAATTCATCAGTTATGTATAACACCCAGTGCTCATCACACCACGTACCCTCTTTAATGCCCATCACCCAGTTACCCCGTCCTCCCTCCCACATCCGGACTTCTTTAATTCATTCATTTTTTATGCAGGGTACAGTAGGCCAGCTCTGGCCAGCTTGCATCCAGGTTGTCACAAAGAAGTGGGGTTGGCTAAATGAGAGAAGGTAGTGTTGACGCTCAGTGAAATTCTAGATTTCAGACCCTTGGCCACATGTCCTTATTACTAAGGGTGTGTGTGTGAGCCCAATAGCAGTATGAGGCAGGTGAGGAGCCTCCTAATGAACAAGAGCACAGGCATGTGTGGCCTCGAGTAAAGTCCCCTCTTCTGGCTTTGGTCTCCTCGTTTGGCCCAGGAGGGTGCTTGCTAAGGTCTCTCGCAGATTTGGAAATTGATTTCTGTGACCCGCCAGAGATGCCGCCGCTTGTGCCTACTGGCAGCTTGGTCCTGGGCTGTGATCTTCGCAAGGGGCAGCAGACACCAGCCATCCGAAGCCCGTTTTCCTCAAACCAGGACTTCGCCTTTCTCTCTCGAAGATTTCAACTGGGGCTAACCATTTTCTGCCTCTTCCTCTTCAGATTTTAAATAGACACTATAGAGGCGCCTGGGTGGCTCAGTGGGTTAAAGCCTCTGCCTTCAGCTCAGGTCATGATCTCAGGGTCCTGGGATCGAGCCCCGCATCGGGCTCTCTGCTCAGCAGGGAGCCTGCTTCCTCCTCTCTCTGCCTGCCTCTCTGCCTACTTGTGATCTCTGTCTGTCAAATAAATAAATAAAATCTTTAAAAAAAAAAATAGACACTATTTTCTTCTCTGCGGGGACCAACTTATCATGGATTGCTGCTCCACACCTGTGAAAGCAGCTGTTGTGTTTTCCATCATAAAAACAGCTGCCTTTTGGCAGGGACACACAGGGCTGTGCTATGTAGTGATACCTTAATACGGTGCTAAATTATTCAGGTGCAGTTAACCTGAGACACCCAGAGCATCCTGGAATTCCTAAGAAGGGCTTCTACAGTCATTCCCCAGTAAAAGGTTTTCCTTTCATTTCTTTTGTGATTACAAGGCAAAAACCTTAAAAGGTAGGAAACTGCATTTTGAAATGTAGGGAATTACAAAGAAATTGTGCCAAATCAGTTAGACTCCTAGGCCCCAAAGAGAACCATATCAATTTTGACGTAAATGTTGCGGATATTTTGTACATAAACGTGTATTTAATGTTAGTATGCAAATCAAGTAGGATCCTGTAGATACTATTTTAAAATAAACAATCCCTGTTAGATTGATTTAAGCCAATTATAGCTAATTCACTTTCAGAGCAGAAAAGTACACAATTTGCTTGTATCACCTGGCCTCTGAAATAAAGCCAGGTCAGAGGCGAACCCCTTCATGGCGGCACACGAGGGGGGCTCTGCATTTCTGCATCCCCTTTCCCTGTCTGATGTCCACACAGTGGGGAAGGAACTCTTTCTGTTCTTCACAAATTCTAGGTGTCCACCTTGGCCAGACTCAGCCTGCACTAAGCATGCTGGGGACAAAGCCTGTCAGGGCTGACTTCTACTTTCTTTTTTTATCATTGTTAAGTAGGTTCCATGCCCAGCGTGGAGCCCCCAACACAGGGTTCAAACTCATGACCTGAGATCAAGGCCTGAGCCAAGATCAAGAGTTGGACGCATACCGGACTGAGCCCCCCAGGCGCCCTGGACTGCCATTTTCTGGAGAGCAGAGAGAAGAATGGGGAAAAGCCTGCTCCAGATCTAAGCATGCCATTCCAAGGAGCGTGTAACTAGATACAGAAATGAAGTGGGGAAATATGAGGAAAGTGTGGGCAGGACGCCTGGATCGTCTTACTGAACATCTGGTTTGGAGGAAGGATGATCTGAGCTCAGGGGAGCCTGCATGTACCCCAAAGCCAGCTCTGACAAGTGTCCAGTGACGTGATGGTTTCTGAGGGCATGAGGGATTTCCGTTTTCAAAGATACTCTCATGCGCTCCGTGGGGCCCGCTGGTGGGCACTGGAGCCCGCTGGGCACCCTCTCCTCCAGAGGCTTGGGCCTGGGGTCCCCCTCCCGTGCTGACCTCAGTTTCTCCTGGGAGGTCTTCCACCTGGGCTGCATTTCGTGGCGTGCTCTAGGAGCTCAGTCCCTGACACGCACACTCATCCTGTGCTTTGCCTGCAGCTTGCTCAGTGCCAACACGGAAGCCCGAGATAAATAGTCTTGCAGCAGCTTAGCAGTCGGCTGGGCTCATTTATTTGACACAAATAAGCTCATTGACCTGATTTAGCGCAGACAGGAACTGTGGAGTTGAGTCAGATGTGATCTCAAAGCCCTGTCTCTTGTCTGCAGCCTTTGCAGACCCCCAAGGACAGCTGCCTAGTTAAACGGAAGCTCGATGCTTGTGTGCGCCATTTCCAGTGGGGAGAGAGGATGGAGAGCTGGAAGGAAGAGGGATGGAGAGGAGAGGAGTACGAAGTGCTGGTAGCACAGACACCAACAGTTGCTCTCTGTGCCACTTGGTGGCACCAACTCCATAGGTTTTCTGTCTCTGCACACTCCTTGCCAAGGGACTGTGGGACCTGTGCCCACATGGACTCTCTCTCCCTAAAACAATGAAGCTCTTTCTGTTGATGGAGAACCATCTGCCGCTGAGGGTACATCGGGGCTCTTTCCAGGGTCCTGTCCATTTTGTGCACAGGGTCCTGGGCAAGCAGCCTTTGGTCTCCCGCTGGTGCCCATGCTAACCCGTTCACGGAGAGGAGAAGGAGATAACCATCTCTTAACCATCCTTACGTAGACAAGGACAGCACTCGGGAATCACTCGCAGTGTGCTGTTTTGCATCTGCCCCATCTTCTGAGGCAGGTGTTCTTTCTCGTCTCCATTTTACAGAGGAAGTCTCTGATGCACAGTTAAGTTTTGCTCAAGGCTACACCGTGAGATGCTGGAGCTGCATGCCAACTTCAGGTCTCTGGAAGGCGCACACAGGCCTGGTGGGCAGCACATGACCTTGGCACATTGTGATAACAGCAACCCTCTTCTAATCATTTCTGGGGCTTAAGGCCTCTTATTTAATCCTAACAGCCACTTCTGTGCGGTGGGTAGGTAGGTAGGTTTACTCCCATTTTAAAAGGAAATGAACTCAAAGATTAATTACTGTGGGCACGCTGTCCACGTGGTTTAAACCAAGACAGTGATTGAACCCAGATCTTTCTTGCTCTTGAACATAGACTTTTAGCCCCTGTGATACAGTAAATGCTGCACTGGGTCTGAGCACTGAAGTGGGGGGCAGGTGCTGGGGAGGACTGCTTTACATTTGCTCTGAAATGTGCACTTTGGCCTCAGGATCGGATCATTCTCGATTTAAGCAAAAATGTTTCACCTTTCTGCTGCTGGTCCCTGCCAGGAAGGGTTTTTGAAGAATGTATTGGAAGGAGAACATATCCTTTCAGTACTAGTGAGAGGGCTGGGTCTTAATATCTCCCGAGCAGAGTCCTTGTATTGCCTGAATTGTTCCCCCCCCCCCCCGCCAATAATTCATATGCAGAAATCCCTCAGAGTGTAGCCATATTTGGAGAGAAGGCCTTCAAAGAGGTGATTAAGTGAAAATGAGGCTGTTACAGTGGGTTCTAATCTAATAGGACTGGTGTCCTTATAAAAAGAGAGAGAGACCAGTGGTGCAAGAAGGTGGCCATCTACGAGCCAAGGAGAAAAAGGCTGCAGGAGGAACCAAGTCCCCGCCCCGCCCCCCACACCTTGATCCCAGACTTCTGGCTTCCAGAGCAGTGAGAAAGTACATTTCTGTTGTTTGAGCCTCCCCACCCCCCAGTCTGTGGTGCTGATAGATCTTGCCCTTGATGGAAGTGAGTGCTCCATTAACAGGCAGAACCACAGGGCAGCTCTGGGCAGGGGAAGACCTGGCTGCACCACCAGAGTTCTGGCTGCTCGTGTCTACTCCTTTCTGGGCCTGATGCCCCTTTGGAGGGGGGGACATGGCGTCATGCACGAGGATCCTTCCAGCCTTGGTGTTCTGGGATACTAGTCAGTGGTCTCCAGGACTGCAGACCGGTGGCTGAAACCAGTGGTGTTGAACCAGAAGGGAATTTTGCCCCCCCGGGGTCAATACCAATTAGATTAGACCTTTATGAGGCTCACAGGAGTGTGTATGGAGGTGCTCCCAGCATGCAGTAGAGGCCAGCGTTCTCCAGTGCACAGCACAAGGTCCCCCAATGTCACTAGTGCTGTAGGGAGAAAGCCTGGGTCCAACTTGTCACCCTTTGAATGGTGCTGACCCCGGATTGCCAGCCCCAGCTATCCATCCTACAGGTATTTTCGTGGCACCTGGTGGGTGCTGGGGAGACCTCAGAACTGCAGGATGGCTTTCAGACTTGTGAAATTGAGTGGACCCTGAGCCTCTGGTTTGCAGACTGTAGTACCTGAGCATCCTTACAGGTTGGTTTACCTTTAGGACAAAGTGTCACTTTGAGTTTATAAGGAAAATCTTTGATGCTTGAACCACATAGATACCATGTATTTATTCATACTTCATTCACAGATCTATGGTTGTACAGCTTGTTTATTTTCTAAAAGGATTTGAGAACATGCATGTCTATATATGGTACTGATAAATAAAATAGAAGTAAAATTGGGACCAAATTTAAATGGAATGCAGACATGCAGTTGAACAATGCAGTTGATGCAGTTGAGTTTCCTGGCAGCAAGGGCGAAAAGAGAAATAATCCCTCATGTTAATGCAAAGCATTAAAGGCATAAAGGCAAAGCATTTCCTCAGTGCAAAATCTAAAATGAGATTTCAGTAGGGCGTGAGACAGAGGATACTGACTGATACTTAGATACATTGTGTAGCAAGCATACCCAAACCAGGCATTTTTGGATGTTGGGTAGAACGATGAATTAGAAATGGTCTCAGCTTTCAGGTAATAATGTGAGAGATGGGCAGTTAATGTCACTATCTGCCATTCAGGATCATAAATGTGGGAATACAGGAAGTGCTGCTCTGGGTGAGGTGGGCAGGGCAGCCTTACAGAGGAGAATGCCATGTTTATAAATATGTATTTTTTTCTAATTTGGTAGTTTTTTTCTTTTTCTTTTTAGAAAGAGAGAGCATGAGTGGGGAGGGAAGGGGGAGAAGGGACGGGGCTGGGGGAGAAGGGGAGAGAGAGAATCTTAAGGAGGCTCCGTGCCCAGCAATGGAGCCCGACTGGGGGGGCTCAGTCTCACGACCCTGAGATCATGACCTGAGCCAAAAATAAGAGTCAGATGGTTAACCATCTGAGTTACCCAGGCGCCCCAAGTTTCTGTGATTTTTTTTCTAACTACAAAGTAATACACTGCATTATAGAAAGGGCAGTAGAAAAAGAGAATAAAAGCTTTCACAATTCTTCCATCTATAGATAACCCCTATTCTTTGGTGTGTATCTGTTTTCCTACACACACACTTAATATATTTAACAAAAAAGAAAATTGGGATGCTATTTCATTTTATTATTTTGTAGCCAAATGAATGGCCCTTGAATGGGGCTTTGAAGTATGAGTTGGAGATGACCAAGCAGAGAAAGTGATGTGCTTGCCAGGCTGGCTGTAGAGTTAGGTAACCAGGCTCCATGGGGACAGGTGAAACCCCATATTTCATTTCATAACTCCAAGGCATGTCATTCCCCTGGTGACAAAGAATGTTGCCCCCCGCCTCTGGGTTATACAACCCAGCAGCCTTGTTTTGTTTTTTCTTTTTTCCTACTTACCAGTGTAACAGGAGTGGTTTTCTTTGTTAGTCTGCTACTTTATTGCTTTTTAAAACAGTTTTACCAGGACATAATTTACTTACCGTACATTGACCACTTTAAAGTGTACAATTCGATGATTTTGGTATATTTACAGGGTTATGCACCCATCACAATTAATTTTAGACATTTTTATCACCCCAGAAAGAAACCCCATACCCATTAGTAGTCACTCCCCATTTTTTCTCCCTCCAGCCTCTGCCAGCATTTCGTCTGCCTTCTGTCTCTATGGATTGACCCATTCTAGAGGTTCCACCTAAATAGAATTGTGTATGCAGTCTTTTGTAACTAGCTTCTTTCGCTCAGTGTATTTTCAGAGTTTACCCATGTTGTAGCATGTGTTAACTTCATTCAACTGCTAGGGGCACCTGGGTGGCTCAGTGGGTCAAAGCCTCTGCCTTCGGCTCAGGTCATGATCTCAGGGTCCTGAGATTGAGCCCCGAATCAGGCTCTCAGCTCAGCAGGGAGCCTGCTTCCCCCTCCCTCTCTCTCTTTGCCTCTCTGCCTACTTGTGATCTCTGTCTGTCAAATAAATAAATAAAATCTTTTTAAAAAATCATTATTATTGCTAAATAATATTCCATTGTACAGAAAGACCATATTTGCCTGTCCGTTCTTCAGCTGATGGGTGTTTGGGTTGTCTCTACTCTTTGGCCCGGAGGCCTGAGGCTGCTATGAGCATTCATGTGTAAATTTCCTGTGGACACATGTTTTCAGTGCCCTTGGCTATATCCCTAGGACTGGAATTTCTGGGTCATTTGGGAGCTCTGTCTTTCCCCTTTTGAGGAACTTTACTGGATTGTTTTCCAAGGGAGTCGTACCATTTTGCATTCCCACAGCATTGTACTGGGATTTAATTTCCCCACATCCTCTCTAGCACCTGGTTTTGTTTATCTTATTGATTATAGCCATCCAGTGGTTATAAAATGGTGTCCCACTGTGGTTTTGACTTGCACATCCCTGATGGCTAATGCCGTGTATCATCTTTGGAGAAAAGTGTGTCCTCATCCTCCCATCTCTAAAGTGGGTTGTTTTTTTATTGTTGAGTTGATAGTTTTTTAATATATTTTTGATGTTAAGTCCCTTATCAGATATATGATTTGCAAATATTTTTCCTGCTCTGTGGCTTGTCATTTCACTCTCTTGATGGTGTTCTTTGAAGCATAAAAGTTTAATTTTTATGAAGTTCAATTTAACTTTCATTGCTTATGCTTTTGGTGTCATATCTAAAATGCCACTTGATTTTTAATGCATGACCATACTCATTGGAATAGATATAACATAAAGGGATAATTATTTGATTCTCACTTGTATAAAGTTATGTGCTTTAAATGCCCTCTCCCCATCACTGATGTCGTACCATGTTGTTGGGTGCAGTTAGACCACGGACCACATTTTGTCCCATCCTGTATACTTTATTAACACTTCATTGTTCCACATGCTGTTTGTCTCCCCCACGAATGTGTCCAGCTGCTCTCAGACCTCTGCAGAGTCACTGGCAAGGAGCACAAGTTTCCAAGGGACACACCTTCAGGTGTCCCATCCTCATGTCCTTGCTGAAGGTTGCACTAAGGCACCCTTGCAGGACCACGTCGCCATCTGCTGGCAGAGATGGGCAAGTGCGATGCCGGGACTGGGAAGAAGGGTCTTAATTAACACAGATGGTCAAGGACCACTGGCTAATTCTTTTCACGCTGGCCTACCTCCTCCTGTTGCTTTGAAGGGAAGGGCTTCCTGCCTTGTGAGGTAGTGTTTAAATATTAAACCCCTTGCTAAAACAGAATCTGTTTCTACAAGGCAAGGAAACTCGCGCAGTTCTTTTTTTCATGGGCGTTGCCTGGTGCGTGAAAAACATAAATACTGTATGTAGCTCAGGTGAGGAAAGAGAGATGAGTAGGAACCAATTTTTGTACCATATGGGTAATGTTATCTTTGTGTTTGTTGAATCTCCAGTGCTCCAGAATCCTCTTCAGTGTGTCGTGATACCTGCTTCTGCAGGCTCTCCCAAGTCTGTTGCCCCCCACTTTGAAGATTAGAACAATGGGGCCCTGTAAAGATAAAGAACTGACCTTTGTTTTCTAGAACAGCATGGGCAACAAACTGATTTTTTTTTTAAATATTATTTATTTATTTATTAGTTAGAGAGAGAGCGAGAGTGAGCACAGGCAGACAGAGAAGCAGGCAGAGGCAGAGGGAGAAGCAGGCTCCCTGCCGAGCAAGGAGCCCGATGTGGGACTCAATCCCAGGACGCTGGGATCATGACCTGAGCTGAAGGCAGCCGCTTAACCAACTGAGCCACCCAGGCGTCCCAACAAACTGATCTTTTAAAAAAGATTTTATTTATTTATTTGACAGACAGAGACCACAAGTAGGCAGAGAGGCAGGCAGAGAGAGAGGGAGAAGCAGGCTCCCCACTGAGCAGAGAGCCAGATGTGGGGCTTGATCCCAGGACCCTGAGATCATGACCTGAGCCGAAGGCAGAGGTTTAACCTACTGAGCCATCCAGGCACCCCAACAAACTGATTTTTTTAAATGAATGATAAAGGAGCTCCTGGGGGCTCAGTTGGTTCAGTGTCCGACTCTAGATTTTCAGCTCAGGTCATGATCTCAGGATCATGAGATCGAGCCCCACATCAGGCTCGACGCTGGGCATGGAGTCCTCTTATCTGCTTAAGATTCTCTCTCCCTCTACCTGCCACTCCCTGCAAATAAATAAGTAAATAAATAAAATGGATTGTACAATGGCCAGGGTATGAAATCATTAGTACTTAGTATAATATCGTATATTCTGTTTTAATAAGTACTTATCGAATGAATGGGGGAAAAAAGCTTCCGCATCCCAACTCCTGACCACTTTTCACCACACCTAGCTGCTTCTCCTGTCCTAAATGCTGCATTTATTTCAATAAATATATATAGTGTTCAGTGAGAGGACACGTTTATCATTTGTCTTTCAGCCTTTAATAAGGGGAGCACACATATATTCTTATCAGCACTATTCACAATAGCCAAGAAGTGGAAACAACCCGGACACTCATCAATGGAAGAATGGATACACAGAATACGGTCTAGCCCCCAGTGGAATGCTTTTCAGCCCCCAAAAGGGATGAAGCACCAACGCTGCAACATGGGTGAACCTCGAGAACGTGATGCTACAAAGAAGCCGGCCACAAAAAGGCCACATATTGTATTATATGACATGCCCAGAGGAAGCCAGTCTGTAGAGACAGAAGGCAGGTTGGTGGTTATCAGGGGCTGGAGGGAAGGGGGAAGGTGAGGAGTGACTGCGAAGCTTATGGGGTTTCTTTGAGGTGATGAAATATTCTCAAGCTGATTGTGGGAACGGTTGCACAGCTCTGAATGCACTCAGAATACCACTTGAAGTGGGTTTGCATTGTTTAACATATCCCAATAAAGCTGTTTTTAAAAGGTGCACAGTAAAGCTTAGCCCAGGGCTAGTGCATGAGGACGTTTGGGGACTGTTTGTACTGGGGACACTCATAGAGGAAGAGGAATCCCTCATGGAGAGCTGGGCTCACCGGGTAGTCCCGGGCTCAAACCCCAGTCCTGCCCTGTCTAGTAGCATTATTTTGTGCTAAAAGTCACTCTGAAGCTTGGTTTCCTTCTTTATAAAAGAAACATGGTAATATCTTCCTCATGGTTTTTTGGGGGTGAGGGAGTGAGGGGATGGATTATGATTACAATGTATCTAAAGTTTCTTGTAAACACCATGTTCAACAAATACTCATATCGTCTCCCAACCCTGAGCTGCTATGATTATGATTCTGTGGTTTTCAGGCTAGTGAAAGGGCTTTCTACTAAGTCCTCTTGCCTTTGGAACCTTCTAGTGCGCAGTGTAGCCTAGTGGATTCAAAATATGAAATGAGGGGTTTGGACTGAACTGAAAGCTTGGTCCATTGCAGGAATCTCCGGGTATCTCATTTAGGTGGCCCTTCCTGCATTAGGTGTCCACCAGAGTCCCTTCTGTTCTACCGCACAAGATCTTGATCCTGCAAATGATGATCTGTGGATTTGTGGGTCATGTGCACCATCCTCTATCTTTTTTTTTTTTTTTAAGATTTTATTTACTTATTTGACAGAGAGAGAGAGATGGCCGGTAGGCAGAGAAGCAGGCAGAGAGAAGGGGGAAGCAGGCTCCCTGCTGAACAGAGAGCCTGATGTGGGGCTTGATCCCAGGACCCTGAGATCATGACCTGAGCCAAAGGCAGAGGCTTAATGCATGAGCCACCCAGGCGCCCCCACCATCCTCTATCTTATTTTGAAATGATGGGACACATCTACTCGCTACAGGCTGTTCCCAGCCCCACCTTCACCAATGCATTCTGCAAGGGATCAATTTGCAGAGTGGCCTCCTAACAAGGGTGATGCTGGGAATGTGGCAAGCATCAGAGTTTTTCCAACACCCTCAGCTTTGTCCTGGATGAATAAGGACTCTTCAGGATACTCCACATAAACTGTGTTGGATAGAGGCAAATGTGTCACCACAGGCAGGGAGAAAAATATATATTAGAAGGCATCTAGAAACATCTCTGCCATCCCCACAACAAGTCCCAGTGGTCCTGCCCTCAGCCACTTCAGGACTCAGATGAAATTGATTCTGTTGGCGATTATTACTCCCTGCATTCGGAAGAGGCCTCCCCCAGTAAATGGGAATGAATTCTCAGCATGGAATTTTCAGACTGGGTGGTGGGGGCTGGAGGGAGAAAGGTTTAGGAGAAATTGCAGAAGGAGGACTCATGGGCGCCTGGGTGGCTCAGTGGGTTAAAGCCTCTGCCTTCGGCTCAGGTCATGATCTCAGGGTCCTGGGATTGAGCCCTGCATCGGGCTCTCTGCTCAGTGGGAAGCCTGCTTCCCTACCCCTCTTTCTCTGCCTGCCTCTCTGCCTACTTGTGATCTCTGTCTGTCAAATAAATAAATAAATAAAATCTTAAAAACAAAAAAGGAGGAGGACTCATCCCGCTCTTCTTACGAAAAGGAAATAAAAAGGGAGAAAGATTCTGTTGGTTTCGACATTACTAATTCTCAGTTTTACAATGGGGAGTAAATTCAGATTCCCTTTTTCAAAAATAAAAAGCCTTCATTTTGGGTCTAATGCTGGTAACTATAATGAGGTTATGGGAGAGGCAACTGCCAAGCTAAGAACCAGGAATGGGGAAGTGGGATTCAGACCCAGCCTCTATATCTCCTCTTCCACATGGTCCCTCAAACTGTGGATGCAGTGGCATTAGGCTTGATGTGACTTAAAATGAAGGTAGCTTGCACTTTTTCTTAGGCTCTCATCCACCCTTTTGCCGACAACATGTCATGGCTGAACACTTAACCTTGAGTCTACTGTGAAGTATGGAGAAGGTTTTCTTCCCCATACGTGTCTGTTGGCTCTTGGGTTTTGGCTTAGAGTGCTGAGTCACAGAAACCTCGTTGATGGCATAGACACCTGGAGATGGGCAGATGCCCCACCATGGTTGGAAGATCATGGCTCATTAGTTGTGAAGAGAGGGTAAGTACAGTGGTTAGCAAACTTCTTCTGTAAAGGGCCAGATAGTAAATATTTTCAACCTTAAGGGTTGTATGATCTCTATTGCAACTGCTTAAACTCAGGTAGTATGTACACCAATGAACATGGCTCTGTTACAATAAAACTTTATTTACAGAGACAGGTTGAGGGCCGGATTCAACCTGTGGGCCAGAGGTTGCCAACCTCTGGCTTAGTGGACCACCTTAATTGCCCAGCCTCCTTTCTCAGTGCTGTCCCTTATTTCAGAGATAAGGTGCTAGAAAAACTGGACTGTTTCCCTCAGTGCTCCCGGAAATGTTAAAATCATGAAAGGCCACCTTCAGAGAGAAGAACTTCAACCAAGTGGAAGCAACAGGAATTTGGAATTTTAAACCTACAGCAGATGCTGAGAAATGAAGATTCTACTGTCTTCCCATTGTCCCTCAACGGAAGGCTGCGTGTTTTAATTAGCTAATGTTGGCAAATTGCTTTGAAGAAAATTGTAAAATGTTTCGTGCTACAAGTGCCAAGAATCCTAATTAGCTTTCCTTAAAGATACCACCTGGAAGTATGATATTTTGTCGCTCGAGGTCCAAGCCGGCAAGAATAACCTGCAGATCAAAAACCGGTTTTTAAGCAAACATAGGCGAATATAAATGGATCTCTGCATCAACGTTACATTTTCTTCCTTCTGCCTAATCTGGTTCCTAGCAGCTGGGATATTAAACCCCGTAAATGGAGGGGTGTGTGTGTGTGTGTGTGTGTATTTTCCAAGAGAGCTCAGTGGCAATGGGGACATGAAACAAATTAACCCATCCGTGTGTTGCTGCCGACGTTGCCTTTCGGATTTTTGGCTTGTGCCCCAGAGGCCCTGCCCTGGCGTGTCAAGGTTACAGACAGGAGGCGACTGGCAGTCACTCAATCATAGAGCAGGGCTGGCTTTCAGGTACCCCAGCGCAGGAGAGATGTGTGCATGCTCCGCCGCTCTTAGCAGCTGGGTAATGAATGTGCTTTCCAGCATCCCTGTTTCGTGCCGTGGCAGCAGCTACGGCAGCAGCATCTGATCTGTGTCACCATCAGAAGCAAGTGAGATGTACTTAATATGGACCTTAGCCACCGACGTGCATTGATTTGGAATCTCTGGGCTCTGAAGTCCCTGGTAAACTGGTCGGGCCGGCCTGGGTTAGAGGAGGTGGCAGGGGTGAGGGTGGGGTTTAGGGCAGGGGTCCTCAGCCTCAGTGTTCGTCACTTTCGGGCCTGGATGAGTCTGTGAACATGTGTTTCGGGAGAGGGGGCTGTCTGGTGCCTTGTAGGGTGCCGACCAGCATCCCTGGCCTCCACCCACCAGATTCCAGTAGCAGCCCTCATTCCCAGTGGTGATGACCCCAAACTGTCTCCAGATGTGGCCTGATGTCCCCCTGAGGGGACAGTTGCTCCTCATTGAGAAGCATTGAGTTAAGGGGAGGGCTAGGAGTCCTATTTTTCAGGGAGATCCTTGGAGCAGAGACCCGATGGAAAGTGGGCTCACACCCTCATCTCATCCACTAGCAAACCCCAAAGTCAGCCCTGCCTTGACCACATGTTGTGAACTGACCACTTCTTGCTGTCCAGCCTCTCCTGCTCTCGTTCAAGCCCCCACATCTTGTCTAGACACACTACACGCTTTGCCTCCCAATGGCGCCCTGCTCCCCTTTGCCCCCTCTACAGACCGTTCTCCACCCAGTGGCCAGAGGGGGCCATGGGAAGGGTCAGTGAGGGACCTCCCGGTCCCACCAGGAAGCCCCGTCTCCACGGCACTTACGTGGAAATCCTCCTTCTCCCTGGCGGCGTGCCCCATATACATATGCGTCTCCCACCTCTGCACCTGACCCCTCTGCCCACAGACGTCCTTCACTCCCCCAGTCTCTGCTCAGATGTCCCTCTCCAGAGGGCTACCCTGACCCCACCTTGAAGAGCATGCCTCTGTCTTCTCTGGGCCAGGGGTCCTCAGCCTCGGCACTAGTGACATTTGGGGCGGAACGACTTTGTGGTGGGGGGCTGTCCTGAACCTTGTAGGATGCGAGCAGCATCCCTGGGCTCTCCCTATCCACCCAACTGCGACAACGAAAAATGTCTCCAGACATTGCCAGTGTCCCCTGAAGGGCGACATCACCCTGGCTGAGAACCACTGCCCTCCTCCTCCTGCTTAGTTTTCTTCACAGGACTCTCTGATAGGACATCCAATCTGTTTGTCTTCTTCACAGGAAGACAAGTTTTATGAAGAAAGCAGACTTCGATTTGTCTCCTGGTGTCCTTCGAGGGCAGATAATAGAGCTTGGTGCACAGTAGGTGCTTAATAAATGTGTCAAATATTATGAAATTCATACTTCTAAACAACCATTAGGGCAATAGGGTCATGGGTTTGGGGCAGAACTGGGCCTACAGAGTGTATTTTACTGGTCCTAGTCATGGAAATTCTGTGCCCTGGATGCCCAAAGTCCTTAAAGCATAGAGAAACCTCAGGAAAGCTGGGCCAGCGGTCTTGGGAAAGGGCAGTTCCAGGGCCTTTCTCCAAAGTGCTTACCAGGCAGGTGAAAGGCAAAGGCAGGAAGCTGTTTCCCGCGGGTGCCCAGGTGAGCCTGCAGAACACACTTGGGGAGACACAAGGCCCTGGTTTTTTAAAAAAGATTTTATTTATTTCACAGAGAGAGAGAGAGAGATCACAAGCAGGCAGGCAGAGAGAGAGGGTGAAAATGTCTCCAGAAACATTCCCCGAGTAGAGAGTCTCCCCGCCGAGTAGAGAGCTCGATGCGGGGCCGATCCCAGGACCCTGAGATCCCGACCTGAGCCAAAGGCAGAGGTTTAACCCACTGAGCCACCCAGGCACCCCACGAGGCTCTGTTAAGAGGGAACTGCCCCTGGGCTGCACATGTTTGCAGACTGAAGGATTCAGGTAGTCTGGAGATCCAGAGAACATTAAAATTAACATTTGTGGGTGCTTTGGGGATTTCCTTTTTGGCTACAGGTAGTTCCTAGAGCTTGATCGATGAAGATGAGTTCCTCCCTTCATTCCCCTCTCCCACATCACTAAGACATCTGGAGGGACAGCTGTGACTAGTGTGCTGAACCCCAGGAACACAGTCGTGCACCAGTGCTGGGGGCTGGCCCACGTGCCTCTTCTCTCCCTGTCCCCCACTGTGCTGCCCTGTAGCCTCTGGCATTTGCATGTTATCTCCCCATCCTGTCTCCCCGCCATGGGAGGTGGAGTACTGTAAAGCATCAAGTTTCAGAGAAATGGAACTTCAGACAGGTTCCTCCCCTCGTGGTGTGACTTTGGGCAGAGTGACTTTTCAGACTCAGTTTGCTGATCTGTACAATGGGGATAATACCTAGCTCTCTGGTTCCTTGTGAGGATTCAGTGAGGTGAACAGCACTCCTCACCTGGCCTGGCCTTTGTCTGTGTTTGTGAGGAGTTGCCCTGATTATCTCTCCTGATCCAGGTTCCCATTTGGATGACTCTGTCCCTGGCCTGGCTCACCTGCCTCCTCCCTTTTCTCCTGGTGCCTCGCTGTGTCCCGACTATCACCCCCTCTCCCTCTCTTCCCAGCATGCGCATCTCATCACTGTGATTACACTGTATTAGCCCCCGTGATTGTTCCATGCCTTGGCACCTCATTACTGAAATAAAGTTAACATTAATGGGAGTCCTGCAGCTAATCCCTCTGCTCACCTCTCCTGAAAATGCATTCCGGTGATTAGCAGGAGAGACACATGCATATATTCATTTTTAAAACTGTTCCCCCCTCCCCCGTCCCTGCGTGTCTACTCACAGTCACTGCCGAGGTGGAGACCGGGGGGCCTTTTAGCTGCCAACATGCAGAGGAGGTGGTGAAATCGTCCTGAACTGGGGCAGGGCCGGGCTTTGGGAGTAGCCAACTTTCCCCCCTTAGAAAAGGAACATATCCGTTTCCTTTGGGTGGGTGCAGTTAAAAACAAAACCAACCCACAAAACAAAAGGCTGTGGAGTGAGGCAGAGTGGGGGGTGTGTCCCAGCCTCACCACTTTCCAGCTCTGAGACCTTGGTGAAATTGTTTTAACCTTCCTGATGAGCAGTTTCCTCCACTGGTGAAGGATTACGCCAGATAAGGACTGGGCAAGAGCCCAGCGCCACCGCCAGTGCCTTGGAGGTTCACTCCCCTCCCCTGGGTTAGGGAGCCAGAGGTCAGGTGTGTGTGTCCCCCGGATTCCTCCTGGCCCCACTGCCAGGACAGCCTGTTCCTTCTCCACTCAGAGCCTCCAGTGCCGTCGTCCCATGCCAGGCACCGTGAAGGTTAATTGCTCAGAGGTGTAGTGTCATTCATAAGGACTTGGGTGAAACACTCCACCGGCTCCCCTGGGGAGTCGGCACACCTGCAGACAATCAGACGATCCTTCCCATACGGCTCCCAGGCTGGGTCCCAGGTCCACTCAGGTAACCAGCAGCACACCTTCCATGCATCCCCTCTGTCCTGATGAAATGGGGGGGGGGGGGAGGGGATGACCCTCGTGCAGCTACCTCTGGGCAGCCAGGAAGCAGGAGCAGAACAGCAGAGGGAGGTGTGGGGCCGTAATGAGATTCACAGGCGCCCTTACTCACCCTGCATGTCAAGGAGACATTTTCAAAAAGGTTTGACACAGCATCCTCGCAGAGCCCTTTGCCAAAATGCAAGGTGGAGGCCCCTGGAGTACTTTAAGCCGGCTTCTGTTAACAGAGCAGTCCGTGTGCATATTATAATCACGCCGCTCCAATTCCCCGTTAAGCAGCTGTTCCCACAAAGAGGGACAATAGCCCAGCCCCACCCCTTTGAGAGCTGATTTCAGTCCTGTCTTTGCTGGTGCCAATTCTTTGATCAGTTTTCACGTAGGATCTGGAGGGCATGTTACAAAGTGCTTTGGGCTGGCTGCCAGCAGGCACCTCACTGGAGCATGACAACAGCCCAGAAGTGTCAGCGTTGGGAGAGAGACAGCGTGCACAGGATGCCTTTTAAAAAATAATTATATTTGAATTTTAAAAGCAATCTTCATATATGTTCGTAGAGTCATTTATATGGAAAACTATGCTGGTTCCTCTATCCTTTTAATATTTGATGTTACGTCAGCTTCCTTCACGGCTGGGATAAGCGTTCTGTGGCACTGTGGGGAGTTTTCGGACTCCTGAGTTAGGAAGGGCCTGGAGAGGGCCAGTTCCTGTCATTTCTTTCTTCTTTATCACCATCCTCCCCAGCCTCGGCCACATACTCTGCTTTAAACTGACTGGAGAGGATGTGAGGGGCAAAGGGGCGCGGGCGTCCAGAATGAATCTGGTGTGCTGGTGATGGTGGTTGTGTGTTCTTATTTTAATTTTAATTTTTTATTGTGGTAAAATATGCTTAACATAAAATTTACTATTTTAGCCATTTTTAAAAAAAGATTTTATTTATTTATTTGATAGACAGGGACCACAAGTAGGCAGAGAGGCAGGCAGAGAGAGAGGAGGAAGCAGGCTCCCCACTGAGCAGAGAGCTTGATCCCAGGACCCTGGGACCATGACCTGAGCCGAAGGCAGAGGCCTTAAACCACTGAGCCACCCAGGTGCCCCCATTTTAGCCATTTTTAAATGTACAACGGCCTTCAGCCCATTCACGACATTATGCAGCCGTCACCACCATCCATCTCTAGAACTTTTCATCTTCCCAAACTGACACTCTGACCCCATGAAACACTGACTCCCCATTGCCCCCTCCCCTGGCCCCGGGCACTCACCCTTCTACTTTCTGCTTCGGCGGACTTGATGACTCGGGGTACCTCGTGCAATTGCAATCATACAGTATTTGCACAGTGTGTGATTTCTTTCACTTAGCATAATGTCCTCAAGATGCATCCATGCTTCATGGAGCCTGTGTCAGAACGTCCTTCCTTTGTAAGGCTGAATAGTATTCCATCGAGTGTTTGTGCCACGCCCTGTGTGTCCAGGCATCAGTCCGCGCATGTCTGCCGTGCATTGATTCCTACAGGTTGCTTGTCAACCGTGTCAGGTGTTGACCTATGTACAGACGTCTGGTGTAATTCTCACTGGTGCCGTCCGATGGTTGAGAAAAGGAAGCCTGGCGAGATGAGGAACCTCACGTGGCCTAACATGCTATTAACTAGTGGAACTCAGATTGGGTTTTAGGGCTCTCTGACTCTAATATGACTGTTCTCGAATGTTGGTGAGTTCCAGGATTGTCCAGGGCATCTGTTAAAAATGAAGATTCCTGGGTCCTGTCTTGAGCTGTTTGGGTCAGAAGGTCTGGAGTGGGATTCGGGAATTTGTATCTTAACAAGCACCCAGCTCTGAAGAGGTCACCTGAGAACAGGGCTTGCTCAGTATGTCCTGGAATCTAGGGTTTTATCTGCTGTCCTGTTCAGCCTCGTTCATGAGAGAACTGGAGACAGCGTCCCCCCAGAACATTCAAGATAAGAGAAACGGGAGTTTTCCAGATAGAGGGTAGTTGGGAGAGATGTAAGCATGTATCTATGAGGACTGCACGCACGGAACATGTGTGACAGCACGCAGTTTGGGCTGTATGTTCAACTCTGAGCTTCTTAGCAGCCAAAGCGAAGAGTGAAATAGGGTTAGCCACAGCTGTAGCCACCTCATAACAGAAAACAGGCCACCAGAAGTACAGCTGTCACATGCATTTTGGTCTGAGGTCTCCTCATTGAGAAGACCCCATGCAGCAATGGAAAAGAGCCACAGACACCCCTGAATCCAAATGGTAGGGCCATCACAGAGCTATAGCTTGAAGGCGAGCCAGGGTGCGATGTCGTGGAGCAGTTCAGTAAAAACAGAGTTTTTACACTGGCTGCCTCAGTGGAGCTTGCAACTTTTGGTCTCAGGGTTGTGAGTTTGAGCCCCACGTTGGGCATGGAGATTACTTAAACCTAACGGACATGGAGAAAATCCTGCCATTTCAAGCCTGCTTTTCTGCAAGGGTGTACTAGAGTTCTGTGTGTCCTGAAACAGGTCCTCTGGCTCCTGACAAGCTCCTTGTCAGCTTGTAGGCCAGCCTCAGCAGCTCTCTTCTCTCTGGTTCCTCTCCTGAGCCTGCAGGCCTCCCCGCCCCAAAGAGAGAAACCCAGCGGGGGCCTATGCCTTAATGACTAGGATGCTTGTCTTTAAAGTTTGCAAAGCCCTCTGCCTCCAACCAGTGGCCACTTTGGCCCTTCTTTCTTCAGCATGCAAGAAAAGCTGCTGTCTGGTTGAGTGAGTTCTGCTATAAATCAAAGTGTCACCACTTAGCCAGTAGAAGTGATTTAATTAATCCGCTGTGTTGTCCCCTGAGCATCACTCCACCTGACTGCTAATCAACTTCCATCAGCAGGAGGAAAATACAGGCCCCCTTTTTCTGAACTGCATTGCATGAGATGAAGGAGGAGAAGGAGGGGGAGAAAAAGTTAATTGCAGCAGGGGAGCTCAAACTGTCACAAGAAAAAAGTCTCTTGTCTGGCATCTGCCTCTTTATACACTGCTGTCCTCGTCTCGGGTGAGCTACAGGAGAGGACTGCATCTTAGTGGTATTAATATAGACATTATCTATTGTCCATATCTATTTATCAGAAATAATATCTTGCCTGGAAACCCATGACAGCTGGCATATTGCAAAGAGGAACCATTCTTTTGTCGTGCACCCGGTATTTAGACCTTTAAAACACACACCACACACAGAAAACCTTCATTGATAATCAGAGAAGACTGAAAGTTTATGTATCTCTCTCTCGGGCATGGGAACGTTTTTGACAAATGACCACCCCAATTTCTGTCACATGCAGGCAACATAAATGCAGGCCACCATTGCTCTGCAGTGTAATTAGGCCGATCTCATTAATGCTATCGTGCTTTGAAGGTGAAACGAGCTATTGTAATGAGAATTCCAAGTCCGGGATATGGAATACTCTAGAGCTTCTTTAAGAGCCTCAAATGTCCTCGAAAGCTCCTCATGAATGGTAGCTAGCATGACTCCATTTTACAGATAGGAGAAAGTGAGGCAAACAAGGGTCAGGGAAAGCTCCAGAAAGATGCAGTGTTCAGAGTGTTCCGAAGGTAAGATCCATCCCATGTTTGGGGGAGAGGAGGGTACCCAAGATTCTGTTTTAAGGCATGGGCTTATCTGGAATTGGACTCTTTTCTGATTACTGAGCACTTATTCTATAAAAAGAAATTTATGGAAAGTATCCTTAGCAGGATGAAGACCAGAAAATCTTTTATGTGATCCAAAAAATGACATCTTGCATCAATTATATGTAAACGTTGGTTTTTCTCCACCAGAGAAAGC
>RCUC01153918.1:0-26894 GCA_003697995.1 Taxidea taxus jeffersonii | reverse complement strand
TAAACCTTTTGTTAAAGTTTAAATAGGTAGTTATCTCTTAACTGTATTTTGGTTCTGAGGTATTTGCTCTACCGTTAGGCATGTTTATCCTGTTTAATTGAAGAGAAATGCATTGGGGCAATGCTTCTCAGATGTGACACTCATAAGAAAGGGTTCAAGTAGTAGGTTGGTGAGATCTATCTTACTAATTACCTCACATCTCAGTCCCCCTTCATTCTGTGATGCAGCCCACTGATCTAGGAACAGTTTTTATTCAAAGAAGAAAAATCAACTCATGAAAAACCTTAGTTTTTTGTTTGTTTGTTTGTTTGTTTTGCTTTGTTTTGTTTTTGGTGCTTCATCCATACAGTGAATTCTAAATTTATTCTTTAGTATCACAACCAGATTTATTTGGATCAAGTCTTCTTCAAAATGAGAGTTCAAGGTTTCTTATGAACTACTTTTATTATTATCAGGTTTATTTATGATTTTGATCTATTAAAAATGTCAGCATGGTTTTGAGGCATGTGGAAGTATACTGGCATTTTATCTGCATTTTGGATTTGGTTAAAATCGGTAGTTTTTGTTTGTCCTTAAATAATGTATAGATTAAAGCAGGTACAGCTTCTTTTGAAAATCTGCCAGTGTATCAATGGTAAGAATTAGTACCTTATTTTGTATGTGTTGATCACATCAACCCACTTAGCCTTGATAATTTTGCTATTTATTTTAAGAGATTTGAAAGTTCTATTGCTTTTATGTGTACTACACTGCATGACACATTGCAAGTAATCTTCTACATATAGAATAGTTTTTTCACTTTAATACAACTTCACAATGAAAACATTTTAAGTGAGAATTAAGGATCCAAATTATAGTAAAAATATAAGTATATGAGGCCACTTTTGCAAATGGCTCAAATGAAGAGAGAAAAAAAATAGATCATTACCTTGGATGCCCATGACTGATTTTATAAAGGTATATGATGTCACATCTTCTGGGAGGAAAATAATAGAACAAAGAAAATAAAAGTAAAAGTAATAGGACAACTCCTATTGATTGCCCTATGGATTGCCAGCAGCAATTTTGAAAAAGTAGCTATAATTCTGAACAACTTAAATTCCTTAATAAGAGTAGTTTTTAAGGGAAACCTCATGTATTTTTATTATTCTGTGTTCATAACTCATTTTTATTGACATACATATAAAATGTTTAAGTGAAATTTATTTTCCTCCAAGAATATTCCTAGCTTTTTCAACTCTGGTTCAAATACAGATATTAGTTTGGGACTGTGAAAGGTAGAGTTGAAATGTCCAACTAATTTGTCTTCTCTTATTATTTTCCTTTTGAAAAAACATCCATAATGACTTTATAGCCACTCTTCAACAGTTGATTTCTGAGACCATGGTCCGATGGGCGCAAGAGTCTGTCATTGAAGACCCCGAATTGGTGAGGGCCATGTTTGTGTTGCTCCATCGACAGTATGATGGCATTGGGGGTCTGGTCCGGGCTCTGCCAAAGACCTACACTATAAATGGTGTCTCCGTGGAGGATACCATCAACCTGCTGGCATCTCTTGGTCAGATTCGTTCTCTGCTGAGTGTAAGAATGGGCAAAGAAGAAGAGAAGCTTATGATTCGTGGATTAGGGTAATTTATATAACTATTACAACTTTTGTCTTATAAATGTCTTCTTTTTGCTTGCTTATCCCAGTAGTTGCACAGTAGGTATATTAATACACATCCACTATTTTGAATATAGGCATGCCTCATTTTATTGTGCCTTGCTTTACTGCACCTCGCAGACAGTGTGTTTTTACAAATTGAAGGTCTGTGGCTACCTTGCATTGATCAACTCTATCGACACCATTTTTTTTTAATGGCATTTGCTCACTTTGTGTCTCTATGTGTTACAGGTTGGCAATTCTCACACTATTTCCAAATTTTTGTTATATCATAATTGTTATGGTGACCTGTGATCAATCACTGAAAGTTCAGGAGATGGTTAGCATTTTTATTATTTAAGTATTTTTAATTAAGGGATGTACATGGATTTTTTAAAAAGATTTTATTTATTTATTTGACAGAGATCACAAGTGGGCAGAGAGGCAGGCAGAGAGAGAGGGAGAAGCAGGCTCCCCACTGAGCAGAGAGCCCATTGTGGGGCTTGATCCCAGGACCCTGAGATCATGACCTGAGTGGAAGGCAGAGGCTTAACCCACTGAGCCACCCAGGTGTCCCCACATGGATTTTTAAAACATAATACTGTTACACTCTTAATAGACTACAGTGTATTATAAACATAACTTTTGTATGTACTGGAAAACCAAAAATTTTATTTGATTTGCTTTATTGTCATGAACTGGAGCCCAATCTGCAGTATTTGTGAGGTATATCTGTATATGATTATTGAGATTGTTGCTTTTCTAGACATTACGTTTTAAAGCTAAATAGAAAAGTTGCTCACCAGCAAAATGTGACTAATTTTACAACTCGATGCTGCGGTGGCTAGATATGCAACACATATTTTAGAGATTTTAAAATTAATTTTTCAGGGGCACCTGGGTGGCTTAGTCATTAAGCGTCTGCCTTTGGTTCAGGTAATGATCCCAGGGTCCTGGGATCCAGTCCTGTCTCAGGCTTTCTGCTCAGTGGGAAGCTTGCTTCTCCCTTTCTCACTCCCCCTGCTTGTGTTCCCTCTCTCGCTGTGTCTCTCTCTGTCAAATAAATATAAATAAAATATTTTAAAAAATTAATTAATTTTTCAGTAATGTACAAACATATTTAAAAATACAGGTTAATAAAAACACATTAGAATCCATACAGAGACAAATACTCACCAGCAGGAAATAATAAGGAATTTTGTCTGTATCCACTGGGACTTGAAAAAAGAATGGAGAAAACAACACAATTCTTTTGCTAGTTCAATATCATAAGTGTGCTTCATGTGAATTTAGGGTTTAATGTTTATATCTCATGTGTAGTTTACGGATTCCTAAACTGAGAATGTAATAATTGGACCTGGAGATATACTTTCTCACCTCAAGTCACTGTGAAATCTTGCAGGAAAAAAATAAATACTACCAAATTTGCAAAAAATAAGTACTACCAAATAAATACCACCAAATACTACCAAAATTGCAAAGCACATAAGGAAAGAATCCTTCATATGCAATTGTGTCTTACAATCACAATGATAGTGGGGTCAGAACACCTGTTTCAAACACTTCAGATGGTACAGTGCCAGAAAGAGACGTAAGTTACTAGATTTTAAATGGTTAAAAATACAAAGGGAATAAATCAATTCTCCAAAAATAAGATGTGGAGGAAAGTCCATGAAGATTTGAAAAAGATCCAAGTAGAGTTTCTAGAAATGAAAAATATAACAAATGGCATTGAAAACAGTGAGTTAATTAAATTTGATAACATATAGTTGAAGAGAAAATTTAATAAGTTGGATCATAGATCTGAGAAAATTATTTAGTACTGCAGCACTGAGAGATAAAGATAAGGAAATTCGAAAGAGCAGTTAAGAGACCGAACATATAAGAAGGTCCAGGATACAGTAAACAGGATTTCTGGAAAAAACAGAATAGGTGATTTATGGAATGGGAATATTTCAAGAGCTACTACTTTGAGACTTTCAGAATCAATAAAGAACATGAATTCACAGATTATCCCAAAGGACATGTGGTTCCACATCTTCACCTGCATAGGCAGTCAAGCTGCAGTAAAACCAGTGATCATATGGACTATTTTAAAGGCAAGTTTAAAGAAAAGCCAGAATCCTTACACACACACACACACCAAAAAAGCCCAACAGTATATGGAATTCTCAATGGCAAAACTAGAGATCATTACTCAGTGGAATACCACACTCACAAATCCTGTTGGAAATAACCATTAGTTTAGAAGGTGTCACTCAATTGAGAATGCCATACCATCACCTTGTGCTCCATGGAGATTCGGGGATGAGGATTTATATCCCATATTTAAGAGTGAGGGCAAAACAAAGATATTTCAGAATGTTTACTTACAGTTCATCAACCCTCTAAAGGCTGTACATTAGAGAAAAGATAATAGAACTCAGAGAGAATTGGAAGCAGAAGTTTTAGTGTATTATTGGTACATATATGCATAAATCTGGGAATCATTCACCAGCTTGCATAGTTTGGGAATATGAAAATAGAAGAACAATAGAAGCTTAAATTAAGCTTTATGATGTCTATAAGAAAAAAAAATAGGGAAACATAAGGATGTAGAAATCAAATGTAGAATGTTGAAAAGTGAGTTAGAATACACATATTCTGCCAAAAAAGTTAAAGAAGAGAAAATGAAAGAAAGAGAATGAAAATAATTATTGACATGTATAAAAAATGATGTAAAGAAACAGTAAAAACTGTTTAAGAACCCTACAGATGGTTATTCAAGAAACTAATGGAATAGAACAACAACTGTTTTCTTTGATCTAAAAAGATAATCCTGTGGGTTAAAAACAAAGTATAGAAAAATTCAGTTTATGTCATATTATTTATGTATATCCTGAATCAGAACACAATACTATGTATTGCCCTTGGATCTATCAGGTGTTGGAAATAGTTAAAATAAGTCTGAGGGTTATATTCCAAAATTGTTATCATTGTTGCACACTAAAAATAAATATACTAACAGAACAAAAAAAGGAGAAGAGAAAAGCTTAAACAACAAAAGCAAATTTGGTAGTCTTTATAATTGTGTGAACGTGAATCTTTTTCTTGGATACTAATACATTGGTCTAACCGAAAAGGGTCTCACCTAAGTGATCGTCATTAACCAAATGAGCAAGGAAGCCTTCCAGGAAATGCAGGGCACTTTCTTCTGAAATGAACATGTAACAGTAATATGTGCTGTTAACACATAAACCTTAAAATGGGGGCACCTGGGTGGCTCAGTCATTGGGCATCTGCCTTCGGCTGGAGTCATGATCCTAGGGTCTTGGTATCGAGCTTCACATCGGGCTCCCTGCTCAGCAGTAAGCCTGCTTTTCCCTCTCCCTCTCTCACTCCCCCTCCTTTAATTCCTTCTTTCTCTGTCTCTGTCAAATAGATAAATAAAATCTTAAAAAAAAAAAAAGACCTTAGGGGCGCCTGGGTGGCTTGGTGGGTTGGGCCTCTGCCTTCGGCTCAGGTCATGATCTCAGGGTCCTGGGATCGAGCCCCACATTGGGCTCTCTGCTCAGTGGGGAGCCTGCTTCCCCCTCTCTCTCTGCCTGCTGGTCTGCCTACTTGTGATCTCTCTCTCTCTGTCAAATAAATAAAATCTTAAAAAAAAAAAACTTAAAATGATTATAAAACAAAATAAAAAGTTATGTTTTTGTGGTATTAGGAATATTTCTCAAAGGACACATTTAGTAAATGGCAACCTGTCTATTGAGTGGTAGTTTTACAAAGCCACTTAATTTATCTAGAACGAAAGGCAAACAAGATTTTTTTTTAAAACAAAATTGTCCAAAGTTAGGTCCTATAAAAGGATATGAAGTAACGAAAGAACAAATCCTGTAATTACAACTGTGGTTTGAAAAATTGAAGGTTCTCCTACTAAATATGTGCCTGTCTTATGTGAAGGAAAAAGAGGCCTTTCTTCACTCCATTTGTTCTTCACAAAATAGATCAGACCTATTTTAGTTCTCAGCGCCCATGTCTTTTTTTTTTTTTTTTGAGTTGTGCTATCTAAAACTCTTGTCATTAAAGCAAAACTAAACTCAAAACGAAAAACTAAACTGAAAAAAGAGAAGAGAATCATTATACAGGAATCATACTCTGTCACTGTCTTGATATACCTGGAGAAACTAAAAGTTAGCATATGACCAAATGAAGGGGTGAGTCAGTTAAGGAGATGAGATCCGCAGGGTAAGTTTGTTTACCTGTAGGCTGTGTGTTAAAATTTTCTTGTTAAAGCTGTGACAGGAAGTGTTTTTGTAGGAAAGAAAAAAACAAAACTCCTGTATTGGTTTGATTTACATGCACATAAAAATCAGCAGAGTTCTTTATTTGTAATGACTACTGAGCAATAATATCCTTAGGAATACTCTACATACATAATATAATAACATGTAATGAAATAATGATAATAAGAAACATTTTGGGTGTCATCTGTTGGTTTTTCAAGTAAAATGTTCATTTTATTATTTTAATTTTAAAGATTTATTTTTTTATTTATTTGGCAGGGAGAGACACAGCGTGAGAGTGAATACAAGCAGGGGGAGTGGGAGAGGGAGAAGCAGGCTTCCCACCCAGCAGGGACCCTGATGCGGGGCTTGATCCCAGGACCCTGGGATCATGACCTGAGCCAAAGGCAGATGCTCAACAACTGAGCCACCCAGGCACCCCCAAATTCCATTTGAATTTGTTGCACCACTTGTACCTGGATTTGAGGTGTATTCCATTTCTCTTCAAGAATATGAGTCCTTTACAAGTAGTTCTCTGGAAAGATAAGACAAAATGTAGTAAGAAATAACACTACTATTATTAAAAATACAAATACTGAATGTAGTACTAAAAATATCTGACATAAAAGCAGATACTTGTATATCAATAATTTAAATAGGAATTTTCATAGAATGTGGTATAACAGTGATTCATATCTCTATGCTAAAGAAGATTGAACAGATATTTGGATATACATAAAATTAAGAATGATAAGTGTCCAAAACTATATTTCATATAGATGAATGTTTACATATGTAATACATTTCTTGTAACTGAAAAGAACAGATAACTTGTATACTATTTTTGAGAGGCTATCAATATTTTTAGAGGAAATTCAATTAACTGTGCTTCTTAACTTTTGTTTTTATTAACTTTAATCATGAATGCATGTAATTTTCTGTTCATGCCAGTAATTAATTCCAAAATATTCATCAAGATCTCAGATGAATTTTCATTTAAAATTTTCTCTGCCCTCTATGCTTCCCCCCCACCAACCTATATTGTCCTTTCTAGGGATATCATGAATAATAAAGTATTTTACCAGCACCCTAATCTCATGAGGGCACTTGGGATGCATGAGACAGTGATGGAGGTCATGGTGAATGTCCTTGGAGGTGGAGAGTCCAAGGTAAAGGAAAACTTTTGATTATTAAGTTGCCAATGAACATGACTCATGGAGTATGTACACTCCTGGAGCATATTCTTAATGAGAATTTCTTAAATCGTCTTAGGAGGACTGTTTTTTAAAGAACACCTTCTGCAAAACAAAACAAAACAAAACAAAAAACCTCCAGAAACCTTATAGAGTGAGAATTGGATATGCTACTAGTTATTTTTTCCTTTGATACTGATAACAATTTCTGTCTTATGCTGTGTAATTTGTTGTCTCCTAATCTTTTCCTATTTAGTGGTTAGTTAGAAACTTTAAACATAAATACTATACTATTTAAATTCTTAATTATAAGTGAATGTCCATCACATTAAAAGTCCAAAACACAAGCATGTTCTTCAGACCCAGACATGCCGCTTGGTTTAGATGGCAGTTGGTTTCACTAAATTCCTGATCCAGGCCAAAATTTGAAGATGATGTTCTGGAGTTTTAAGATAAAAGTGAACTTTTTAAGTGATTTAAAGTTAAAATAAAGTGAAACCTTTCAAACTTTCAAACCTTCAAAACTGAGTGAATAGAGAAATACAACAGTTTCATATGAATCAGTATAATTTTATGATCTATGATTTACAAAATATATTACACTATTTTTTGAAATTTTAAGATGTGTTTTTCCAAATATGGGAGAGTTCATATTTCTCATGTTCAAATTACCAGTTAGACAGACTTACAAAGATATTTATAAAATATTTATAAAATATTCTGATAAGGAGGGATTCCAGGGATCATCTGGGATATCCAAGAATAAGATTAGATGCTTAAGGGAGATGTATCTGAAGGTGTCTACCATGCAGGCCTTCTGGGTCAGGGTGCTCATTGTAGCAGACTAGTCGTATGCAAATCAGGGGAGGTGTGACTCCTAGAATCTTAAAAACAACAACACTTATGACAGGAATGCCCTAATGTGGTTTCAAGTAGGAAATAGGGTATTTTTAATAAAAGGTCTCATTGAACTTTTCTTCTCTTAACCCAAATTAAGAATTATTATCCATTTTATTCTAGTTTTACACAACTGAATCAGTAAGATTTAATAGTCTCCCAAGGAAGCACAGCTGATAGTGTTACTCCGGAATCACAGCCAAGTCCCACCTGATTGCTAAATCAGGCTTATGCCACCTCTAGATTTAGGGCTGTAGATTAGTTCCAGAGCAACCCCTTGATGGTAATGAGGTTTCTCAATTAATGTTGGGCTTTATTTTCAGTGGCTCAAGGTCTAGATGAGTTGAAGTGTAGACAATTGAACGTCTTTAGTATTTAGTAGAAAGCCTTTGGTCTTTAGTAGCCCATGCAGACATGAGGTCGCATGGTTTAACAATGTAGTTGGACCTCAGCTTCTGAATTCAGTTTTCTGAAGACCATTTGCTCCCACAGCTAACTAAATGCTCTTTATGTAGGAAATCACTTTTCCCAAGATGGTGGCCAACTGTTGCCGTTTCCTTTGTTACTTCTGTCGCATAAGTAGGCAGAATCAAAAAGCTATGTTTGATCATCTCAGCTATTTATTGGAGAACAGCAGTGTCGGTCTTGGTAAGTGAATTATGGCTTTTATTTAATCTTATAAAAAGAATATACATACTATATTAAATTTTAAACTTTAATGAAAAGTAATTTTAGATTAATGCAGTGTGTCTTGTATTTAGAAATGAAATTTTAAGGGACAGTGTGTTTTTATATGGAATTTGTAGTTGTAGCACAAACCAGGTTTTGTCTCATCGTTGTTTGAATTAACAGCCTCACCAGCTATGAGAGGTTCAACGCCGTTGGATGTGGCAGCTGCGTCGGTGATGGATAATAATGAACTGGCCTTAGCTCTGCGTGAACCAGATCTAGAAAAGGTAAACAACATCCTTGCCCCTTCTGTTTGTGGGAGTTAGGCTTGTTTATGGTTGTTTCTCAAGATTATTGAAGTATAATCATAATGGAGTTGTATTTATATTGACACAATTGTAGCATACATTGTATATTATAAACATGTTACTGGCACGCCTGGGTTGCCCAGTGGGTTAAAGCCTCTGCCTTAGGCTCAGGTCATGATCCCAGGGTCCTGGGATCGAGCCCCGCCTGCTTCCTCCTCTCTCTCTGTCTTCCTCTCTGCCCGCTTGTGATCTCTGTCTGTCAAATAAATAAATAAAATCTTTATTTTATTTTATTTTATTTATTTATAAATAAATAAAATCTTTATTTATTTATTTATTTGATTTATTTATAAGATTTTATTTATTTATTTGATTTATTTATAAATAAATAAAATCTTTATTTTATTTATTTATTTGACAGACAGAGATCACAAGCGGGCAGAGAGGCAGAGAGAGAGAGAGGAGGAAGCAGGTTCCCTGCTGAGCAGAGAGCCTAATTCGGGGCTCGATCCTAGGACCCTGGGATCATGACCGGATCCAAAGGCAGAGGCTTAACCCACTGAGCCACCCAGGCGCCCCTCAAAGTACATTTTCTATCGTGTAGACATATATCCCTGATATATTAAGACCCTAAGTTCCGAGTGCTTAAGGCTGCATACATGTTTGCTGGAACATAGATCAGTTTCCCCCAGCACTGTCATTGTGACTGCATTCCAAGTGGTCTTCCTGATCCTTCCCTGCTCCCCTACTTAGCAACCAGAATGAGCCTCTTAAAAAGTTTGTATTAATCCTGCTTCCACAACTCTTCCAGAGACTTTCCATCTCACTTCAAGGAAAAGCTAAAGGCATTGTAATGGCTTCTAACCCAGCTGATTTCACATATCCCTCTTACTGCCAGCCATTCTCCTCATCTTCTCCCTCTGCTCCACCAGCCACACTGGTCCCCTTGCTTTCACAGGAATTTACCAGGTGTGCTCCTGCCTCAGAGACTTCGTGCTTGCTCTTCCCTCCATCTGCAATATTCTTTTGCCAGATGTTTTCCTGGCTCTTTTCCTGATGTCTTTTCAGTCATTGACCCAAGTCACATTTTTGTTAGCTCTTCACGTCCATGCCATTTAAAATTGAAACCTCTTCTCTGTTTCCTGCTGCTTTATTTACCAACAGTTGAAAAACTTATTTGTACATTAGAGCCAGAAATACACATTTTCATATTACTTATATAAAATATACATTTGAGTATTTTAAAAAATCAACTCCTTATCATAATCAGTGAATGCAGGGCATGTTTTTTTCTCTATTGTTCACCATTTTGTCCCAGCTTCGAGAACAACATCGGCATTGGATAGGTAATCGAAGCATGAAAAAGTGAACTCTTTCCCAAACCCTTCTGACCTGCTGGTCATGGGTCACAAAGCTTTGCATCTTGGACTAACCTCTGGAGCATTTTCTCTCATATTTTAAAATCTTTTTATCTGCACACTGAAATATGGCTGATATTTAACAAGTTGACCATACCAAACATTTTCGGGGGTGTGGAGCAATGAAAACCCTCATCTGTTCCTGTTGCGATAAAAAATGGTAGAATCAGTTTGCAAAGCAGGTTGGCAATTTTAACTTAAATTCTTCTTCCCCACAGAGAGAGAGAGAGTGGTGGGGGACAGGCAGAGGGAGAAGAGAGAGGGAATCTTAAGCAGACTCCATGCTCCGTGCAGGCAGGGTTCGATCTCACAACCCCGAGATCAGGACCTGAGCCAAGATCAAGAGTTAGACTCCTAGCCAGCTGAGCCACCCTGGTGCCCCTAACTTAACAAATTCTTAATAAGTTTCTTAACAAAACATATACCTGTCATAAACATATACCTAGCCCTCCTACTTGCAAATACTTACTCAATAAGGAAATAGGAATTTGTGTGCATGAATGTTAAAAATGTTATTCATCTTAGCCAAAAACTGTGGACAGTTCAGATGTACATCAAGGATGAATGGATAAGGAAATTTGGGCTATTTCCATGTGCTGTGGAATTCTTTTATTATGCAGTGAGAAGGAAGGAAGTACTGACATGTGCTACAATGTAAATGAATCTCAAAATTGTTATTCTGAGTGAAAGAAGCCAGGCATAAAAAGAGACATACTGGATGATTGCATATATAAATGTTCTAGAATACACAAGCTAATTTGTAGTGTTACAAAGCAGATTGTTAAGGCCTTAGCTTGCAGGGAGGGATGGTTGGGGCCTGACGGGTGATGGGAATGTTCTGCACCTTGACTGTGGTATGTTTTTACAGAAGCATAAATCTTTCAAAGTTCACTGAATCTATATTTTAATTTTTTATTTCTGTTTTAGAGAGTGCACACATGTGCACGCACAAGTGGGGTGGGGAAAGAGGGCAGAGGGAGAGAGAGAAAATCTTAAGCAGGCTCTACACTCAGCGCAGAGCCCTTTATGGGGCTCAGTCTCACAACCCTGGGATCATGACCTGAGCTGAAATGGAGAGTGAGATGTTTAACCTAAGACCCAGGTGCAACCCAGGTGCCCCAAATTTATACTTTAAATAGATGAGTTTATTGTATGTAAATTATACTTAGATAAAGTTGGTACAAAATATTTTTAGCTATGTTACTTATTTCTTTTTAAAGCTGGTTTACCTTGACTGAAGAGTTGCTTATCTGACAATCTACTACCATTGATAGTAACAGGGATTTCTTTTAAAACTGGCTCAGTTATGAAATATTGTCAAGGACCAACATTCATATAAGACAATAATTTGAAAGGCAAAAATAGGCAGAAAACTTAGTATGTTAAATTCAGTGATCCTGAAACATAGTTAATACTATCCTAAGTTCTATAGACCATGAAATCATGGCAGAAAATGATCCAGTAAGTACTACAGGTGGACCTAAGGATATTTGAACCTAAGCTTGGGCTTTTTAAATTTTCTCTACATGTTTTCTTAAATATACTCCCCCTCCACTTTAGATTCATAATATCATTTTAGAAGTAAATCACTTCTCTGAAATATCACTGTATCTCAGATGGGTCTTTTAATATCTCAGATAGATTCAGGGTTTATACTGGGTCAGAGGTCTTTAGACTTTTTTGAAGTGTATCATGTACCAGTGACGTTTGTATTTGTGTGTTTTTTGTTTTTATATAAGCTCTACACCCAACATGGGGTTTGATCTCATGACCCTGAGACCAAGAGTCACATGCTTTCCTGAAGGAACCAGCCAAGCGCCCCAAATATCATGACATTTATGGATAAAAGTTTCAAATTAAATTATATGAAATGTAGGACTAGTTTTCTTTCACAGAGTTGATTAACAAATATTTTTATTATGCTAGCACTTTGTTACCGCTTGTAAATATTTCTTAACTCTTAGGTTTTACTGCAGGGAGTTCATGAGGATTGTCATGGGATTATAAAGAACTTGCAGAACCATATGCATTTTAAACCAACCTTTGAGGATATCGCTTATCATGTGTAGTGTTAACATCTAATGACTCCTTACCCACGGGATAACACTTTTGTTTATCCTCTTGTTTGTAGGTAGTTCGATATTTGGCTGGTTGTGGACTGCAGAGCTGCCAGATGTTGGTGTCTAAGGGTTATCCGGACATTGGCTGGAATCCAGTTGAAGGAGAGAGATATCTTGACTTTCTCAGATTTGCTGTCTTCTGTAATGGTAGGTCTGATTGCTTGGGTCTTTTTGGTCATGATTAAAACTGCATAAAAATTAGATAGATCAGGGGCACCTGGGTGGTTCAGTGGGTTGATCCTCTGCCTTGGGCTCAGGTCATGATCTCAGGGGTCTGGGATTGAGCCTTGCGTCAGGCTCTCTGCTCAGCAGGAAGCCTGCCTCCCTCCCCCTCTCTGCCTGCCTCTTTGCCTACTTGTGATCTCTCTCTCTCTCTCTCTGTCAAATAAATAAATAAAATATTTTTAAAAATTAGATACATCAAAAATGGTATATCCCAGCATTTTCATGAAAGAAGTAAATATTAGTAAAGACATTGAGTATTTTATAATCCGTATTTTTTTCCATAGTAATAATTGAATTTCTAATATTTGTTTCAATAGGGATGCTTTGCCTTTATTATTAAATTAAACTTTTTAGGCAGTACACATTCTTACAGATTTTTATAATGGGGTTCCAATAATAGGTGGGCTTATGGCTTCATTTCCTATAGCGAATTAACAAATATGAATACTTTATGCCTCTCTAATGCTTTTCTTTACTTTGAAAATTTTGAGTACCATAGAAGAAACTTACTGTGTCTTGAGTACATACAACTAGTGATTTGAACTGAATTTTAGCATTATTAGTAACTTGTTCTTTGGTTTTAGTTATTTTTCTTTAACTATAAATGAATCAGTGTAACATTTATTTGCTCAGAATGTCTGTCCACATAACCGTTTGCTTACTCTTGTCCCTTGTTCGATTTTAGGGGAGAGCGTGGAAGAGAACGCTAATGTCGTGGTGAGGTTGCTCATCCGGAGGCCCGAGTGTTTCGGCCCTGCTCTGAGAGGGGAAGGTGGGGATGGTCTGCTCGCAGCCATGGAAGAAGCCATAAAAATATCTGAGGACCCCTCACGAGATGGTCCGTCCCCAACTAGCGGATCCAGTAAAACACTGTAGGTCTAATATCCACACTCTTATTGAAGAGTAAATTATATCCCCTGACTTGAAATTTTACAAAACATGATTTGCATTCTGTTAGCTGCAGTATAATTTTCTGGTCCTCCTGATTTCTGCCCTTGAAAATAAAATGAATTAGGCCTGGGAGATGGATGGAATTTGCTGTGGGAATAGGTTGAATGAAAAAGAGAAAACGAAGATGGGGTAGATTTAGCAGGGAGAAGTTTAGTTCGTAGGATGAGATGTATTCTGAGAATTTTTCTAGGAGGCTCTGGCTCAGTGAGTGATTACAAAAGATGGCAGGTGAGCCTCTGAAATTGTAGCAGGATTTAGTGGGAAGCTGGCTGGAAGGAGTTTTCAAGACAATAGTAAGAAGGTAAGACCTTTAGCAAAAGAATGGGGGCTTAACTAAACTGGAATGGTGGTAAAGTCCAGAAAAGAGGATATTGTTTTTCTGAGGAGGAAAATGCTTAGTTAAGGTATTACAGCAGACAGGGCAGACGGCAACTACCTTATGTTTCTCCGTGGTACCCATTACTCACACTTGATTCCAGCAGTAGACGAAAGTAAGTTAAGGCGGTCACTTCACAGTTGTCTGTGGAGGCAAGTGTCCTACTAATATCACTGGTGAAGATGGAATGTAGGGCTGATTGGAGACAAACTTCCAAGCAGAACAGTTCTGCAAACCATCATTCTTCCATACATGGACTGTGCATAGATGTTCTGTCCATGCCAAGGCCAGCCTGGTTTCAGACTGGGAGGTCCTCCAAGAGCCTGTTACATGTTTTTCAATTAGCCATAGAGGGATTAGGGGGCTCTTAGGTTCTCGAAGTGGTGGAAAATGTATCAAGGGATCTCTGGCTTGGGACCACAGCAGCCGGGGTGCACATAGGGGCCCCGGGAGCAGGGTTGCATGCCCGGATGGTTTTACAACGAGGCCTCGTTGTCCCCCTGCAGCTGCTGAGCCCAGCTGAGCTAACAAAGAAATAACAAAGGAGGAAAAATGATTGGATCTTCCAAGGGCATCTAGATCTGTCTCTTATCTTCAGATAATGGAATCTTTATGTTTTCTCACAGAGGTGGGAGGGAGACACTGATGGATTATTTGGGAGTGGGTGAGTGAGGTAGAGTAGATGGCAGAGACATGGGTAAATAAATGCTCTCTCATTTCTGAAGTGCTTTCTCTGGGCAAAAACGCTGTTCTAGGTGCCTTATCTGTGTCACCTTCCAGGATAGATCTTTGTCACCCTTTCTCAAAATGTTTGCTATTTACAAAAGTAGTCTGAACTTACCAAGTCTTTCCATTAGTTACTTTCTTTGTTAAAACAAAGCTTGTCTGCCTCTAGAAATAGGTAGAATCCATCCAATTAGCAATTCCTCTTTTTCCTTTTGAAGGACTCTTCATATCAAATTTCCCACAAATGTGTTCTTGGTGTCGTCTTTAAACTCATTTTCCTTTAAAAATGTCAAGGTACAAATTAATCACCTTTAAGAAAAGTAGCAGAAGAGGCAGAATAAGCTATCTTAGGGGTCCCTTTTCTCTGAGAATCTGCAATAGATCTAAAATGGAATTTATCCTATTTGCTTTGCTTTCTGTTTTTTTTTTTTTCTAATCTATAAAAGTGATACAGAAGAGGAGGAGGACGACACTATCCACATGGGGAATGCCATCATGACCTTTTATGCAGCTTTGATTGACCTCTTAGGACGCTGTGCTCCTGAAATGCACGTAAGTGCTCTGTGGCCCAAGAGCGGCAATCCTGGCTTACCCATTGGTGTCAAGAAATCCATAGCTGGCAAAGATGATAACAGCATCCAAAACCAATAATCTCCACGCTCCATTAAAAATAATAGCCACAGCCTAACTGCTGAGCAAGTGTTTACTTAGTTGGAAATGTCTTGGTTGTAAAAATTAGTAATGAGATTTCAGTACAAGTCATTAATAGGATAGCCAGTTACCTCGTGTATGTCTAAAACTCAGACAGCCTCCTCACACTTGATGAAGAAAATAACCCATTTTTTCCTATAAATTTCCTCTCCTCGTTTATTGCATGCAGAGAGAAACCACTCCTGTCAAAAGTCATTTTCTTGGTGTACATGATTTCATCTCTCTGCCCGCCATTGGTTGAGGGGACAGTGGGGTTGGGGGGAGTTACCCACTGGGAAAGAAACAGCTCTTCAGGCTCAAGGGGCCAGCCTTTTCTACAATGTGTCGATCAAGAAGAAATTAAGTTTCATGGATTAGTACTTCCTTTTGCTCTGTACCACACTCAGATATTTTTTACTTTATCTTGATCTATTCTGTTTCGTTCTATTATATCATTTTAAAATGCTAGTTAGGGCTCATAAAACCAGCTTTGTGACCTGGTAGTGGGAAACGATGTGGAGATTGAAACACAGTGAGAGGTGCTGGGGTAGAAGGGAAACATGCTTCGGATCTGGTCTGAGCAGGAAGCCAAAGGACCTCTGCTTCCAGAGCTTATCTTTCTCCCTGCCCTTAGCATCTGTGGGGATTTGTGTTTATAGTTGTGTTGTCTTTCCCTTTTCTTTGTTGTTGTTGTTATTGTTGTTGTTGCGGGGGGGCGTCCCTTTCTCTCCCAGCTGTAGCGTAAAACCTCCATGTTTTCTTGATAGAAACTTCCATTGAGAACAGAGAGGAATCACAGCATGGAGAGATGTCTGAATGTTGGCAAACCTAGAGCCTGATTTTTGTAAAAGCTTAACTTGCTGCTAATGAGATTTTCATCCTAGGAAGTGGGAGGAGTATATTATCAAAACCTGCATGCAGGAGGTGATTGCAGACAAAAAACTTTATGCTCACAGCCTTCGTTCATTCTGTTTCCATTAAAGTGAAAGATCAGAAATTAGCTAATAAATGGTTTTTTACTCTATTAAAGTGGGAGAAAAAAACCAAGTGATTCAGTAAGGGACTAACCATTCACTTCTGTGTTTACTCCTCTTCTGTAACTATTGGCGGAGCACCTCCTGTGTGTGAGAAATTATCCTTGTGTTTCTCCCCTCCTGGGGAAGGAAGCAGACGCCCTCCTGTCTGCTCCAGAGCTTGGGCGCCTGCTGTCTGCTCCAGAACTTGGCAGAGATTCTTGATGGGTCAGATTCTGCTGTCTGCTCCAGAACTTGGCAGAGATTCTTGATGGGTCAGATTCATGGTCCTCACAGGTGTTTGGTTAGCCGGTGATGGTCTGGAAAACCTGTCATGATCCCTATTCACCATCCCTCCCCCAATCACACACACACACATATTATACACCTTTTCTTAGGAGAAATGTGTGTGGATATTCAATGGATATACAATGATATTTTCTTTTTTTTTTAAGATTTTATTTGTTTATTTACACACACACACACACACACACACACACACACACACACACACACGGTGAGTACAAGCAGGGGGAGTGGCAGGGAGAGGGAGAGGAAGAAGCAGGCTCCCTGTGGAGCAGGAAGCCCTATGCAGGGCTCCATCCCAGGACCAAGGGGTCATGACCTGAGCCAAAGGCAGACACTTAACAACTGAGCCACCCAGGCACTCACAATTACATTTTCATCCCCAAGCAAGAAAGAGGCTAAATCAGTCATAAATATCACTATGTATTCTGGGTCTAAAGATAATTTTTTCTTTGTAATGCATAATTCAGCATATGCTGATATCAGTAAAACTGTGGGCAAGTCAATGTCTGTCTGTAATGTAAGCCTTAGACAACCATTTCTGCCAGAGGCCTGTACAGGTATCACTAACAGAAAATTGTTTTAGACTTGGATTCCTATACTTGAGATTTTCCAGATGGAATTATAACATTGATTTCACAAAGTTTTTCTAACATTCCTTGATTTTTCTTCCCGTAGTTGATTCATGCTGGTAAGGGGGAAGCCATCCGAATTCGGTCCATTTTGAGATCCCTAATTCCGCTGGGAGATTTAGTGGGAGTAATCAGCATTGCTTTTCAGATGCCAACGATAGCCAAAGGTAAGGCCAACTTCTACTGTTTTCTGTTCTCATTGTTTTTAAAGATTTTATTTATTTATTTGACAGAGATCACAAGTAGGCAGAGAGGCAGGCAGAGAGAGAGGAGGAAGCAGGCTCCCCGCCGAGCAGAGAGCCCGATGCGGGGCTCGATCCCAGGACCCTGAGATCATGACCTGAGCCGAAGGCAGAGACTTTAGCCACTGAGCCACCCAGGCGCCCCTGTTCTCATTGTTTTTAAACAGCTGTTTTCAGTGAGATTTTAATACTTTTTATGTGACATTTCTGACAGTTTCCCTAGAAGAGGAAATACATACCTCATCCTGTCTTACCTAATTGCTTTCCTACTGTGGTTCTCATTCTTCTCTTTCTTGACTGCAAGTCTTTTAATCACCCTTTTATAGTTTTAACTATCATTTTCTTATGATGCTTTTTTCTGCAAAAAAATGATCATAGCTCTTGACTTAAGGTTTTAAGAGTTCCCAGTGTGTTGAAAGAAGGGCTCTTTTCAAGACTAAGGAGACGATTTTATTTTATTTATTTACTTTTTTTAGATTTTATTTATTTGACAGAGATCATAAGTAGGCAGAGAGGCAGGCAGGGGGTGGGGGGACGCAGGCTCCCTGCTAAGCAGAGAGCCCGATATGGGGCTCAATCCCAGGACACTGGGATCATGACCTGAGCCGAAGGCAGAGGCTATAACCTACTGAGCCACCCAGGCACCTGTAAGGAGCCGATTTTAAAAATAAAAATTTTTACCGTTTTCATCCAATATTTATTGTCCTTTTCCATTATGTCATTTTGGCTTAGCAACTGCTTGTGATTTGTTTTGTTTTGTTTGTTTTTAAAGATTTTATTTTATTTATTTATTTTTGATATTGGGGGAGAGTGCGAGTTGAGGAGGAGAGGGAGAGAGAGAATCTTAAGTCGACTCCACACTGACCCTGGAGTCCAACGCGGGGCTCGATCTCATGACCCTGAGATCACGACCTGTACTCAGACCAAGAGTCAGATGGATGCTCAACTGACTGAACCACCCAGGTGCCCTGATTAGGTTTTAACATTAACTCAAAGCATGGAGAATAAAATAGTAACCCGCTCTTTATGTCAGTGCCAGCAATGGTGGCCCATCCCCTTGCAACCCAGATTGGGTTGGGGAAGAAGGAGGGCTCAGGCAGCACTGAGTGGAGTGCAGATGCTCCACGGTGGGGGTGACAGAGGGCCTCGGTTGGCACCCATGCTGCTCCCCTGAGGCGCCCCAAGCTACGGCAGAAATGGCAGAGGGCACAGGCCTGAGGCCCAGTCCCCTAGTGATGGTTCACACTCTGCCTCCCATAGAATCAAATATTTGAGGGTTTCTGAAGACACCCAATGGATAGTTAATTCTGAATTACACTTTAGTTTCCCTTTTTCCAGCATCAGTTGTGTTCATTTTTCAATACTTCATTGGATGTTGTTGCACATAGCATTTTTACCTAAGCTTCTGATTTTAGAAGAAAATGCATTTAGGTAGAATGCAAATGTTATGCTCTTCTTCTCGTATCAGTTATGAATCCCAGAGAGGATTGGCTCTTATGACCTAAGTCTAGAAGAAGGGACCACTGTATCACTGAAGCCGACTTACTCTCCTTGCCAGTCTCCCGATTATGAGAAAGTAACGTTTCGTAGGCGCCAGCTCACAGACCCAAACCTTCCTTCCAAGTGACATGAGCAGCCACAATAGTTAGACATTCATTATGATGTGAGGGAAAGCTGCAATGAAAGATTGTCCCAAGGGGGCACCTGGGTGGCTCAGTTGTTAAGTGTCTGCCTTCAGCTCAGGTCATTATCCCAGGGTCCTGGATTGAGCCCCACATCGGGCTCTCTGCTCCATGGGAAGCCTGCTTTCCTCTCTGTGTCTCTCTCTATCAAAAAAATAAATAAAATCTTGAAAAAAAAATTGCCCCATGGCTTGTTGCCTTCTCCCCTTGAGGCAGTTTCTTCTTTTTGTGTACGTGCAAGTGATCTTCTTGTGTACTGTTCATTTACTTAAATAAGATACCTTTTCTTTTCCCTACATTCTGAGCCACAGACCTGACACTGTCAGGAAAAAGATAAGAATAATACCAGTGGCGCACAGGTTAGGGAATAGAGAAGTGCTACATTTTAAGGTAAAATTAGTAATAATGAAGAACCAAGAGATGGGCAATAAGTGAAGCCAGCTGTACTGTTCAGAATTCCCCCAACGTCTCTGTATGTCTCCTAATCTTGCTCCACTTATCTGCTTTGCCAGCCTTTAAGATTTTCCAAGTTGGTTTCTTTCCTCTTCCAGTTAGTTGTCCTGTAATTGTATTATTTTGTGATGTTCTTCACAAATATGCACTGTATTGTCTACCTTGGGATTTAAAGGATTTTTGTGTGCGTGTGAACTATCAAACCCATGATGAAGGTTGACTCTTAAAACCCAATCCATTGGTTATTATTAAATTTCTACATTTTTCTTCTTACTACTTTTCTTTTTTGGAAAATGTAGACAGAAAACCGTATGTTTAAATTTTGCCGCGGCATTCATTTAAATCAACTTTTAAAGTGAAATCAGTAGCTTTTTGGTTTCGGGGACATGTCCACTGGTTCTTTAAACATCACCACTCCTCAGTGATAATTACTGTTGTGTGTTCCGTATTAAGTAGGTGAAATTTGCCTCTTCCTCCCTTAGTGATAGTGGAGGCCTTTCTCAAAATCTTTTATCATGTGTTAGAGCTGCGGTGTGGCCCAGAGCGATAACGCAGGCAGGAGGGGTTCAGAAACCTGAGGGCAAGCACACGGTCTCAAAGTCGATGTCCTGTTCCGGCAGTACGTGGCCCTGGCAGGTTTGCACAGACTGTCCGAGGCCGTGATGGCAGGCAGAGGAATACTGCAGGTACCACAGGCTGAGCCCAGTGCACCCGGCCCTCCTCCTTCCAGTTTATAAGCTCGAAGTCTGATGAGAGGCAATTCCCCAGCTTTTTAGTCTCCAGTGTGTTCAGGAGATGGTGAAGATAAAACAGTAGGTGGTAGCAGATGGATGTGTCCTGAGTCCCAGGTTTATGGGCTGTAATGTGCCTGAAAACAAATGTCTGTGTGAAGGAGTCTCATTTCAGGATCAGTGGGTGGCTTACCATTTCCATAGGCACAACTGTATGTGAAAATCCTGGAACCTTTTAAATGTAAATTCCCTAATAATGTGATTTTTAGGAGAATCAAACTGGAAATTCATACAGATTTTTGATGAAAAATTATAGCACCCTGATTTCACAGTAAGGATTAAACCAGCTTTGGTTGGGTTTTAGATCTGATTTTCCTTGGTTTAAATCTGACTTTGCCAGTTACTAGGTGTACAACCTTGGGAACGTTACTTCACGTCCCTGAAAGTTGGTTGTCATCTTTTAAATGTAGCTAAGAATACCAGCCTCACGGTTTGATTTTGAAAATTGTGTGAGATTGCACCTGTAACATTCCTAGCAGAGTGCCTGATAACAACACAAAAAAGAGCTGTTATTCCCATTATTTTAATTGTAGGGAGAAAAGTAGTAGGTATATTGGGTGTTACTGTAATTTACTAAGGAACAGAAGCTATTGCATATTAGCCTTTAATGTAATTTCCCTTAAAATATTGTTTCTTGTTTAGTTTCACGGTTCAGATACGAAATCCATTCCTTAATAACGAAGGAAAACAAGAACGTTGTAACTTATTTTTTCAGGATGGTTATGTTGGTGTATCCTCTTTACCTGGGGCCTTTTTTCCTCCACACTGGATCAGTATTAAAGATTCCATGATGTTATTCGTAGAATCTTACAGTGCGTCCTCTATAGCAGAATGTTATTTGGTGTCATTATCATATGGTCAAATAGGAAACAAATCTGCCCCCCAGTACCTTAAATTGGTACATAATCCCCCGATTCCTCATATCGGTGGTTCCCAACCTGTGCATCTATATAATCTATATAATCTATTCATTATATAGGCATCAAATATTGACTATTAATAGAGAAAAATACTATGACTCTCAAATATGTTTCAAATGTCATTAAATGCTATTATGAGCAATGAAACATATTTCATTTGAAAGTCAAACTGATTCATACGGTTGTTTCATCATTTTGCAATTGCCTAAGCCATAATATGTAAATGACCCATGACTATCACATAGGGATATGTGAGTTTTATTAGTGTTTAAAAGAGGCTCTCATTTTTGGAAATAGTGAAAACTTTACAGTTTAACTTCTTATGGTATTTACTGATAGTTTTACAGTGTAGATTTTGGATTCCTTCTTGTTTCCTTCTCATTATCTAAGCTAATGCTATGTCTTTGATGATACATGTGATTAATAAACGGATGCCCAAGTCATATTTTGGATGAACTTGAATTTAAATTGCACTGGCATAATCCTTCAGCCAATTCCCAGCACTTGCTTGTGGGTAGTAGAAGGACAAAAAAAACCCATTCAACTGATAACTTGACTTAAACCTTGAGAAGGCTGGAGAGAAGCCGTTTGTAATCTATCCATTAACAACGACATGTCGCCTTCTCTCTTTTAGATGGGAATGTGGTGGAGCCTGACATGTCTGCAGGGTTTTGCCCAGATCACAAGGCAGCCATGGTTTTGTTCCTTGACAGGGTCTATGGGATTGAGGTTCAAGATTTCCTCCTCCATCTTCTCGAGGTTGGCTTTCTGCCAGATCTCCGGGCTGCTGCTTCTTTAGATACGGTAATGATCTGAACAGTTGACATCAGCTTTTGACTCTTCATTCTCTGGCTTGTGATAGTCTCCATAGATATGGTCATTCATTTATTCATGGTCCCTAAATGTTATTGATTACCTATTATATTTTTAGGGAGGTGGTAGGTAAAGAGAAAATAAAACAGACTATGTTCTAAGGAATTCACTGAATAGTGGAGAAAACTTACAACCTCAGGAGTATGATAAGAGTTCTGATTGGGTACTACAAAGGACAATAAGGGTGAATAACTCTAATTTGGGAAGTCACAGAGGTTCCTTTTAACCTCCAAACTGGCCTAAAGAATTATGCTTCTCAAGGAAAGCAGTTACAGTATTAAGAATGTTTAATGGACATTGTTGAGTTGTGCTAATTACAGTATCATCTTGGTATCTTTATTTTTAAAGCACAGATAAGGCTGAAATTTCTCCTGTCCATCCAGTGGCCCACATGGAGAACCTGTCATTACTGGTGTAAATATTCTACTGTCCAAAGCATTGTAGAATAAGCTGACGCTCTAAATGTTACTTCAGTAGTTATAATAATACCCTTTTTAGTCTCACTTAAATGGATCTTTTTGATTCAGAGGAAATCAGATCTTGAGTTGATAATAGCTCTTTCAGGAAAGTCAGGTGAGGAGAATCCTAAAAATAAGCACATTTTTTTTTCCCTTCGTTGGGTGTTTTCCCTTGAAATTCCGAGCCTAACCAGGAGAGCTGATACCATAATAAGACAATCAGCCTTTGGCTATTGATTCTGCTGGACGTGAGCTAAAATATAAATGTAAATAACTCCCATCCCTAAATATTGTTGATTAGTGTCTTCATCTCCCATCCATCCTCCCCTTGATATCTTACGAAAGAATGTGAGCCTGTTGGGCTTCTCAAGGAGGGAGCTAGCATTACAGATATCCCTTCGTCTTTATTTATGAACTATTAAAAGTTGATTGTTTCTAGTGGCAAAAAATCCTGCGAGCCACACTTAAAGACAGAACCTTGGAGAACATCTCCATTGTTCATGTACTTGTCATTTTCTAGAGAACAAAAGCCCGTGTCCACACCTTCATCCCTTTGAGAGTTGTCCCCTGCCAAACGGAAATGACTTTCTACTCTCACGATTCCTTTCCAGGCTGCTCTGAGTGCTACAGACATGGCCTTGGCCCTCAATCGATACCTTTGCACAGCCGTGCTGCCTCTGTTAACGAGATGTGCCCCCCTTTTTGCGGGCACAGAGCACCACGCTTCTCTCATTGACTCCTTACTTCACACTGTGTACAGACTCTCTAAGGGCTGCTCTCTCACCAAAGCTCAGCGGGATTCCATAGAAGTTTGTTTACTCTCTATTTGTGGGTAAGTGGGAGACGCACTCCGTGTCAAGCTGCTGCTGCTTGAAGAGAGAGAATGTCTGATATGGCCCTTGACAAATGGTTAGGAATTTTGGAAGAAATTTCCGTACCGAAAAACGAATTCATTTTAGGTAGTGCCCTGTACCCAAGGTTGGAATCAGAGCACCCTTGCTCCGGGTCAAGTGCAGGAGTCTTGCTCCAGGCCTCTCTAGGGTATATGGCAGTTGGACGGAGTGCTGGACCAGTGTTCTGGATGTTGGTGGGTAGGGGAACTATGTGAGGAGTCCCTGGCCACTTTCATGAAAGAGTGGAAGATTCTCCCCTTTTGACGATGTGTGATGATTTTAACTCCTTTTCCAGAAGAGAAAGGAAAAGAGAGACTTATGAAATATAAAAGATGACACAGTCTAATATTAAAGCATTACTTATTGTGGCAATCATGAAGGCTATTTCCTTCATGCTGGAAAACCACTTCCCATAGGTAGAAGTGTTCAAATGTCTGACTCTGAAAGCCAGAACATGATCTTCTCCTGTTGGAGTTCTGACAGCTAAAGGGACAATTTCTCAAGCCACTGGCTCAGTGATGGTTTCCTCCTAATTTCAAGAGCAGGTGAAGGTGTGTGGCCTAGCGGTGCTCTGGTGAAGAAATGTTTCACTCACAGCGATGTATGTTCAGGAACCAGATGTGACTGTATGTCTGTAACTCCCCTGACCCTAAAATTCTGTAAAATGGGCCCCAAATAACTATCTCACAGAGTTTATCACCTTATTAAATGAGGTGAACCATTCTGGCTGACCTGACACAATAGGGCCATGTGAGTTTTCTTCCCCTTCCTCTTCTGGCCAGATTTTTGCCTCAGCCTTTTTCCCCTCCCTCCTGTTTTCAATACCCCCTCTTGTGTTTGCTTCTCATTCAGTCATGGGAGACCCTTCCCGGCCAGTGGAGTGAGGGAAGAAGCACTTATTGTAATTACTGGAGCAAGGGTCTCAGGAAACAGTAGCGTCTGTGGTGGTGGGTGGTTGGGAAGTGAAGGGAGAAGAGGAACATCTGTGGCAAATAGAGAGTGGGCTTCAGATCTACGGGATAGAGATGGGTTGGAAATATAAGTTTATACAGTTGTGTAGCAGTGGGCTAATCTTTGGTTTGGGGGCACCTAATTAACACCTTCTGAAGAGAGGTGTAGCTGCAAGTTCTTGGCTTATATAGTCTCATGAATTATTTCCTTAGAGACATTTCCCTTCATTATTAAAATAAACTTTGTTCCACCAGCCAACTGAGACCTTCTATGATGCAGCACTTGCTCCGAAGATTAGTATTTGATGTCCCGTTATTAAATGAACATGCAAAGATGCCTCTTAAGGTGAGTAGGGGAAATGTCTGTAGTTATGTGATTACTGGGTCCTCTTGACTGTTCTCCTGTTCAACATGTACGGCTCTTAGAAACGCCATGCTTGATTTTCCATGCTGGAAAATTTCTTGCAGTTCTCGAAAGCGGGCATGTAAATTTGAGAACTGTACACATCACAATAAAAGAAGTCCTGAAAGATCATATATGTTCTAAGATTGACTTCCCATAGGTGAATGGAAATGGAAATCAATGGGGAAAATGGGCCACAAAGAAAACATGAGCCAAAGTATTCTTAAGGATGGAAAACATGTAGTAAGTGTGGCCTGATATATGAGTAGCCTCTGGGGATAAAGAGCAGGCCATCAAAACACCCATTTTCTAAGTTGGTAATCACATGGAAGTTTCCAAATATTATGTCATAGGGTTCAAAGATAACCTCTCTGTCTATGCTGTTCACAGTTTGTCACTGAGTATAGAAGAATCAGGCATTTTCTCTGTCCTTCATTATTCTGTTCATGAATGATCGAGTCTCATACTATCTTACTGACCTGAGAATATTTTTCTCACCTAATATCACAATGCAGATTGAGGATTAAAATATTCAGTGTGTCCTAATACCTCTAATAGCATGGTCCATGGGTGGAGGTCCTAGAATGTGTAATGACCGTTTGATGGGGAGCCTTTCTGCACAGGCATCTGGTAAACCTCATTTTCCTCATGGCCACCCAGTAACAGTGTTGGCAAAAAGAAGTTTGGGATATAAGTGAGTCAATTTTTTGAGCTGTTACTCTCAGCACCCCTAGACATCTGGTAGATATGGTCTTTCTCCCTGAAAAATTCATTTTGGTTTAACAAATTTAGATTAATGAACGAGGCAGAGTAAATGCTATCCTTACTGAAAATCCCATTTTTACAGTTTTTAATCCTCTGGAAGAAGAGCTTTTCCATACAAAATTTTCTTCATACAGATGAGCTGGAAGGTACCTGAAAAAAGAGATAGTATTACTTTATGTGATAAACTCTTTCAGGTTGTAGATATTTCCAAACAAATCCAAACACACTAGATCTCAGTGTTTCATCATTTGAGATTTCTCAATCATGTGTATGTGTGCGCATCTGTGTGTGTGTGTGTGTGTGTGTGTGTCTGTCTGTCTGTCTGTCTGTGTGTGGGGGGGTTGTAATTGAGAGGGAGACACACTGGAAGTATTTCTCTAGTAAGAGATGTGGTTTGTTTTAATAACATCCATCCTTTTTGATCTATTTCACTCCTTCGTGACAGAAAAGAGAGTCCAGAAATTTACAGTTGATGTGTAGAGATAATTTTATTGATTCAAGTGGTTGTGCATGTTTATTAGTTAAAAGATCAAAAATGAATTGCTGAAGAATGACAGAATTAGAAGATTCTATCCTTGCCTTTAAACTAACAGTGTAGTCCTAAACAAACCAAACGTACGCAGACAAAAACCGAAGATGAACACAGACACTCGGAAAGATAATAAATTGCATAACCACCAAAGAAATATAGGTAAAATAAAATATAGCTAAAATAAAATAAACATTTTACATTTTATTTATTTATAAATAAATATAAACAAAATATTTATAAATAAATAAAATAAAATAAAAATTTTATATTTTATTTATTTATAAAATAAAATATAGGTAAATAACCACCAAAGAAGGATAGGTAAAGACATTACTGAAATGGAGTAGTTTGGGAAGTTTACTTAGAGGTGGAAGGTCTGGAGCAAAGCTTAAAGAGTGGTGATTAAGGATTGGCAAAAAGGAAGCAAAAATGCTCAGAGGTAGATTTCCCTTCTAATGCACATTTCAGGTGCTGAGTCCTAGAGATACTCCCTTGAGCCTCTGG
>RCUC01153917.1:0-25550 GCA_003697995.1 Taxidea taxus jeffersonii | reverse complement strand
GCTTGTAGCAGCTGAGTTTGCCGTGAGCTCACTTCCACAAAACAGGTTGGAAATGAATGAGTTTGTTCTTGAGCCTTGACAACATCAGGAGTCCCTAGAATGCAGGAGTCTACAGAGCGGTCTGATTCTTCCAGAAGATGATCAGGTGGCGTTAGGCCTGGGCCTCCCCGGACTGAGGCGCTGGCCCGGCTGGGTGGGAGGCTGGGCAGCTTGGGTGGAGAAGGGACGAGGATGGGGCCCAGGAGGAATACCAGATGTGCTTGCCGGGCAAGGATTCTGGCAGGATGGTGTCTGGGGCCACAGACGCCAAAAGCGGGCGGCGGTTCAGCAAAGGGGCAAAGAGTGGCTGGTTCTGCACGGAGGTCAGGAGGGACCCAGGCGGAAGGAGGCGGCTCCGAAGAGATCATGGGAACTCTGGAAGGAGCAGTTGCAGGGGGAATGGGGACGGCGGCAGAACACTGAGGACTGAGAAAGGAGGATGGTGACCACGGCCAGCCGTGGCAGCTAGATGGGTCACAGCATAGGGTGGTAAAGCAGCCTGGACGTGAAGGTATCGCTGACATGGGGACGTTTTGGAGCAGCGGTGGCCAGAAGGGATGAGAGGAACTGTAGCTGGTGGTGGTTTGGCTCTGCACACCCTTTGGAAGACTTGATGGAAGCCAGGACAGACCCGCTGTCTGCAAACTTGACCCACATGCCGAGGCCACCGCTCATGGAACAGAATTCACAGATCCTCTGGAGCCTACCCACGACCCCCCGCTCCCTCTCCCCGGGACCGGTGCTCGGGAGCCTTCCCCTCCCCGCTCCTCCTCTGCATATCCAGCACCCTCTACCCTCTCTTCTTCACAAGGACTGTCCCCATTTTACAGGTAGGGAAGCTAAGTCACAGAGGCTAGGTTGTGCGTTGCTCTGTTTCACTCCCTTCAGCAGAGGCCCGAAGGCGACCCAAGCTTTGCGAGTTGTCTGGTCTAATTAGCCTCTAATTGAGTTTCCTCTCCTTCCTCTCAGGCGTCACGGTGACATTAAATTACAGGGTTCAAACATATAATTTCCTAAACTTAAATGTGATTTATCTTAATAGGACTTCGTACCAGGTCACTTTATCATGCACAGTGTCAGAGAGCAGATCTATTATTCACGGAGACTATTACTGAATTGGAGAATCTGGAGCTAGGAGCGACCTTGAGAGGTCAGCGTGCTCAACTCAGCTGCCCTCAACTCTGTGCAGCCCCTCACCCCTAGCCAGCTGCCTGCTCCTGGGCAGCTGGGCTTATATGTGGGCAGAAGGGAGAAGCCCAATATTCACAAGCCCTATATCATGCTTCAGGTCTTGCTTAAAGCCCTGTTGCTTTAGGGACTATGAGTATAAGGCTAACCTTGGACTAGTGTGCTGCTTTGACTTCTGTTTGTCTTGATTCTGGCTTTCCATAACCAAGCTGGGCTATTCTTTAGAAAAATGCTTTGGAGTTATGGTACTTTTGAGCAGGAAGACAGTAGGTGTATTATATAATTCATTAATTCATCAGTTCATTTATTCAGTCATTTGGTGGTTTATATGACCTCTGCCAGCATCCCTTGCTGTACAGATGGAGAGAAAAAAAAAAAAGCCACAAGGGAAGGGACTTGCCCAAGGTCATGCTGACCTGCACCTAGTAGCAGAGCTTGGATTCCAACCCAGACCTTCTCAGGACCAGGTCTTGTCCTCCCACAGCTGCCCACCAGCTGACGTGGGCTCTTTGAAGGCGGCAGCTTGTGTGTGTGGAGAGGGTAGGTGGCTGATGTTTATCTCCACGATGAATGGAATTCCTGTTGGCAACTTGATCTTCAGCTGTTGCAACTTCGGGAAGACAGAGGGTGATCAAAAGAATCTATTTTTCTAATGCAAGACTCCTTTGGAAATCCAACACACCACTCTGTCAGCTCCCCGAGTCGGGGGAGGCGGGATGAAAAAGATCTGTTGTGAGCAAGCCCGCTGCTGACAAGTTGATCTATAGGTGTGCAAGCTGTGCCGTCCCTCCCAGAGCCAACCAGAATCCACACACGTGCTGAAGAAATCCACACTAGAGGAGCCGCGGCACTAGCATGGCAGCTCTGGCTGGGGACATGGCGCTGGAGCGGAAACCCCGGAGACCAGCTTGACCACCGGATGCCCGGGTGACCTGGCCAGGCAGAGGCTTCAACACCCACTGTCTTTGGTTTCCAGTTCTGTAGAGCAGGGGTGGTTGGACGGAGCCCATCAGGTCGTCGTGAGGGTAAAACAAGATCAGGAACCTGAAAACACTGAGCATAGGACTGGACAAATGGGCCATAATGCCTGCTTTTTTTTTTTTTTTCCATAATGCCTGCTTTTATGACACATGCTGTGCTTTGTGTCCCAAGTCCCAAATGGCTGGAGCTGGTTGGACTGAGCGCCGTGGTCCTGGAGCAGCATTTGCTTTGCTGCTTGGTGCTCACAGGCACGTGCTCCTGAGCAGTGGCGGGCGGTCTCCTGGGAGACTGGGGACTCCCAGGCGGTGCCTTCCTCTGGCAGCCCACGTCACTAGCTCATAAAATGAAGGAGGCAGCCCCCTTTACTTTATTCTTCCTCTTCCTGGTGTCGTAGTGATGTAGGTTCTTGTGAGTCACGAGTGGTGTGGATACTGGGGCTCTGGAAAGTACCTGAGACCCGGGCATTAAGCTCTGGACCCCGCTGAGACTGGTGCTCACCTTCCATGTGGGACACGCGTGCGGGCAAACTGCCAGGAGCAGGGGATGTATGGGGGGGTACCAGGGACCGAGGGGCACCTGTTAGAGGGCAGGTCTATGGGTTCTAGTTGGGGCGGGGGCCTTCATAGGGGAGGCAGTCTTTGAGCTAATCCTTGAAGGATGAGGAAGTTCTGAGTTTTTAACTCTGTATGACAAAGAAGGGAAAATCCCTAGGGAAATTGCACGGACGGTGGCTCAGAGGTCAGCAGGATCATGGCAGGCTCAGGGAAGGGGACCCAAGGATGTGTCTGTGTCTGTGGGCAAGTGCACGTGTCACTTGGTTAATGCAGCAAGATGAGGAGGAAGCCTGGCTGGGGACAGGTGGCCTTGAGCATGTGGCAGGCTTCGAGCCTTCACTGCCTCAAATCCACAAGTCACCGCAGGAGCAGCAGCTCGCTACTCTACTCTGGGGTCTGGATGGCTTCCGGAGAGTATGATGTTCAAGCTGGGAACTGATGGCCTGGGCAGTGTCTGACCCAGGAGGGGAGAATAGCAAGGACAGAATCCCAAGGATTGCGGGAGGCAGGACAGAGAAGGGACAGCCAGCCTTGTCTCTTCCAGCAGTGAGTTGAAGGTGAGGCTAGAAATAAGGAGGGGTGGGAGATGACACGTAGTCAGAAGCTGGGGCCAAAGCACTCTGTGCCTTGTAAACCCTGCAGTGGCTGGGGTGCAAGGCTGGTCACAGGCAGGCTGCTGATGTGATGAGGATTTTTTTTTTTTTTTAATTTAACAGACAGATCACAAGTAGGCAGAGAGGCAGGCAGAGAGAGTGGGGTGGGTTATGAGGAAGCAGGCTCCCTGCTGAGCAGAGATTCCCGATGATTCGGGGCTCGATCCCAGGACCCTGAGATCATGACCTGAGCCTAAGGCAGAGGCTTAATCCACTGAGCCACCCAGACGCCCTTTGATGGGGATTCCTGCCCCAGCTGCCGCGCAGCCTGAGATCTTCCTGCACATCCCAACAGGGCATTGCTGTCTGGTTGACTGGCCTTGACTGTGTGGTCTGTTTACCTGGGCTCAGAGGATGCCAGTCGTTGCTTAGGTTTTTAAGTGCTGGTGGACATCCCCCCCCTCCCCACTCACCGCCCTTGCTGGGTCTAATGCAGATTTGTGGCTCATTCCACGGAATTCATTCTGCACTACAAGACTATGATATTACCCAATGTTTATGGATGGCTGAGTCTAAAATATCCATTCTAAAGCCCACTGAAGGATGAAATTCCTTGTTACTTTCATAGATTCTCTTGTCTTATTTTTCTCCCCCTGTGGAGGAACATAAAGCATTTGTATTTTTAGCTCTAGCCTGGTCATTTTTCTAATCACACCTGTGTTAGAAGGAAGGGCATTTAGGGGAGTGGGGAGAAGGGGGTTTGCTGAAGACCGTCACAGCCTGGAAGGGGTCCTCTAAAGCAGCCCCCTGCCCCCCCTCCCAGCCACAGGCTCAGTTTGCCCTGTTTCAGCCACCTCTGGAAGCTGAGGGCTGCAGCCCCGAATGTCTCAGCCCCTATCAAAAATACCGACTCTCACCAGGGCTTGGGACTCCAATATTATTAGGCAGAAGCTTCTGTGCAGCCCAGCCTAGATGCCCACCCAAGAAGGAAATATGGTGGGGGCCAAAGCCTTGAGTCCTTAGCCCGCTCTCTCTCTCCATGGTCAGCCTGTCTGTGTACTTGGGGATCTTCTCAAATGTCCCAGTGCTCCGTAATTCTGGACTGAACTGCTTTTAACCCGCTAACGGACACCTGTCGTGCGTCCGTCAGGACTCCCTGCTCCCCAGCAGGTCCTGCCTTCTTGTTTGCCAAACAAGCCTTTCCTGCTGGTCTCAGATAGAATTATCCTCCTGCCTTTCACCCTCCAGCATGGCACCTGCCCCTCGTTCTCGTGCCTGACGCTGCCATAGCCTTCTCTCTTAACACCTTCGGGATCTCCTGGGTGGGGTATTTCCTGCCCCCCCTCCCATGCATGCTGAAGAAACGCATGAACGAATCAACTGAAAGCCATTCCATGAACAGCCTGGAGCCGCCTCCACCGTGCAGACGGCAGCCAGATCACCATGCCTGGCTCCCCTTGCCCACGTGTGCACCCTGTGCGGCACGGTCACATTGCCTGATGTCCTCTCAATAATGCCATCAGTAGGAATACTGTACCCTGCTGTGTGTGTGTGGGGGGTCCAGAACTATCTGCTGCAGGGGAGGGAGACCGTGTCCTCACACAGGCATGTTGCGGGCTGTGGACCACACGCAGGAAGGACAGAACCTTGGGTATGACTCGAACCAGAGCTGATGGGTTCAGGCGCTTTGAGCTGGGCGGATCACAGCAGACCTAGGTGCACCTGCTTTCTCTCTAGAGGCCTCCTGTTCCCTTGGTCAGGGGCCGAAGAGCCAGTGGAAGACCATCCTCTCTGGGGGATGGGGTGCTGGCCACAGCCTCATGAGGCCTCCCAGGCATCCTGGGGGATGGCCGCTGCCTGCGTGAGGCAGGCTGCTCCTCCAGTGTTCAGAGAGCAGCCCAGTGTGCCTGTGGGTTGCTGGTCCTCCTACAGCTTCCAGGCATCCTGGCCTTGGGGGTGACTGGGAGGGAGGCACATGAGGCTGACCACCCCTCACTCGTGATGCAGATTTCCGTCTGTCACTTAACCCCTCGAGGCTTCCTGGCTCTGCCTCACCGTGGGAATAAGGCTGGTTTTGAGGATTAACTATAAAAGCCTAAGCACGGAGTAGGTGCTTTGTAGTGCCATTGCTTTCCCTCACTGTTACAGAACATCGCAGCACGCCCGTGCTGCCCATGCAGCCCCTGCTAATGATAGTGCCAGTGCTTGCACAACATCAGCCCTGGGCCATTCCCTTTACCACTTTGCCGCCCCCGGCCACGTCGTAAGGCCTATCTCACAGACAAGGACAAAGGCTGGAAGGGGTAACGCTACTTGCCCAGGCTCCCTCGCTAGTAAGCGGGGTATCAACCTGGCAGTTTGACCCCAGCGTGCTTGCTTCTGGACCCCCGCCCCACCCAGGCCCTCCTCAGCCTGCTCCATGGCGGGGGCAGGGGAGGCTTCTGTTTCCTGTGCCTTCCAGTCTTTCCATAGGATGCTGTTATCAGCTGACCGGTGGCCCTGGGAAAAACACACAGTTGTAAATAACCATTGTGGGAGAAGGGGGGCTCATTGTTGACCCCACATCCTGACACATGTCCTTTTCTCCCCAGGCTCTCACTCAAGCTGGTGGAGTATCTGCGGGCACCCAGATGCAGGCCTGTGGGGGACTCAGCCGGCACACCCCCAGGCCAGCAGAGAAGGTGACACTGGGCCTTCAGCGACAGGATCAAATGTTCTTCCGAGGGAAATCCTGACGGGTTCTGGATCAAAGTCTCACAGGCCTTGCCTGCTCCTTCCAAAGTCCTGCAGGTCTTGCCTGCTTCTTCCAAAGATAGGACTCCAGGCAGAAGTCCATGCCCATGGCCACCAGGTACGTGCCCGCCTCATCTCACTTGGTTACCCACAGAGTTGAGTGGGGAGATTTTCTAGATGAGCAAGGGGGTGCTGATGATTTTGCTCTGAGTGGCACAGATCGTAGGTACCGGCGTCTAAGATTCAAATTTCCGTCTGTCTGGACTCCAATCTATGCTTGTCCGCCCGGTTTCCGCTGGGTAACTTCTTAGGGGGAACACTGTGGGCCCCAGGATTGAAGTTGTTGCTGTGAGCTAGGGATCGATGGCTGCCCGAGGCGCAGCAAGACCTCAACAGCAGCACCGGCCAGGGATCACGCACCAGTGTCCGAGGCACGGTCTCACTGAAGCCTCCCCACTGCCCTCGGCAGCGGGTGCTATCCTTGTGCCCATTTTACAAGGAAGGAGATGGAGGCCAGTGTGGCAGGAGAAAGGCTGGTCACTGAGTCACGGGGCAGCCCAGGAGAGGGGTCAGCATGGGCCGGGCTCCTGCACGGCATCCTGGCAGGAGGCGACTGCTGGCTGGGAGGTGGATGGGGTTAGTTGAGGCAGGGGAGCAGGGACCGGTGTGGGAGCCGAGCACACTACCTGCAGAGGCCCCAGAGAAGGGGAGGAAGTGAGAGTTGTGTCTCCCCGGCGCCAGGTATCGGAGGCCTCCCTCTGGGATACGGGGTGGGGCTGCCTTTGGAAGGAGGCAGAAGCTGTGTTCTCAGGAGGAGGCCGGGTCAGGGCCTCCCTGCAGGGACTGAAGTTTTAGGCCAGGCGTGGACAAGGAGGGGGGGTCAAACCTCTGTGAGAGGCCAGCTCTTCTTCTGTGGGCTGGGCTGTGCCTCTCTGTTGGGTCCTTCCACCCAGCAGTGGGGAGGGGTGCCGCCCACCGTCTCTCTACTGAGTTCGATTTCTAGCCCCCTCTCCTGCAGAGCGCGTGGCTGCTGACTTCTTTATAAAAGCAGGTTTTGCTTCACTACCAGGCCCTGCGTGAACTTAAGCACCATTAGTGCTTCTAGGAAAATGCCCCAAGGGACAAGGGAAGGGGGAGGATGAGCTCGCCCTTCCCTTCCCTCTGGATGCACGGCTGAGCACTGCTCAGATGGCCCGCTGTGAACAAGAAAGGCTCTGCCTGCCTTTTCATAAAGGGCTCTGGATTTTCCCAGCACATTATAGAATGACCCAGTGTCTCTGTCCTCAGGAGAAGAAATGCACCCAAAATAAAAAGATTGGGGGTTAAATGAGAAGGAGAGAGACAGGGACAGAGAATCAAAGTGAGTGGCGGATCATTCTGGGGCCAGAGCTTTGGGATGGCTCAAAACCGGTGTTCGATGTCGAATCCATTTCTGAACCACGCAAGGCATAGTCTCTCTGTCCTGGTGTGCTATGAACAATTGCCCTGTGCCCACTCTGCGCGTGGCCCTCCCATGGTCGGCAAGGGGGCTTGGCATTAGGTGAGCTGGGACCTGGATGAGGGGCTCCGTGGGAGAGGTGGCCTTGAACCAGGCCTCCTTTGCCTTTGTAAAAGGGCTTTCCCTTCCTCTCAGCTATGCCCTCTTGCTTGGTTCTGGCTCCCATCTCTCACCACTCTAGGATTTTCCTCCTCTAACCTGACTGCCCTTCTACGTCTTGCATCTTGAATCTCTCTCTCTCTCCCCCAAATCCCTCCCAGCACAGCCTACAAAAGTACTCAACCGCAGACACCAGCCCTGCAACCTCACAGCCTTGGACCCACCTGCTTCCCCCCAGGCTCCTCTCTGATGCCTCCTTCACTTCTAGGTCAACGGTTGGTCGGTTGGTCGTGTAAGAACTACCCACCGTTATTTGTCGCACTGTATTCCATTTTATCCAGGTGTCATTGTCGCTTTTATCACCCCAGCTCTATGGAAAGAGTTTCCCCAAAATTCCAGGGACCTCCTATGTGTCGCATTCTAACAACCCCTTACTTCTCATATTTGACAGCGTGAGATTCTGCTGACCATTACTTTCTGCGGAGACCCTGTTCTCCTTTGAACTTGGTGATACTTCTCTCTCTCCGGGTGCTTCGGCTTCTCTGCCCATCCCCTTGGGTATTGGTGGTCTCTGTCTTCCTTGTTCCTCTTCTTGCCGTCTGGGTTCTGCTCCAGCAATCTCGAGAAGCCTCATGGCTTGCTCTGCGGTCTGCCTCCCCGACCCGGAAACCTGTCTCCTGAGCTCCTCATGGGACTTCATTGTGATGTGTCCCTGCAGAGAGGCGGGAGTGATGCTCTTGGTGAGCCAGGACCGGGGCCTGTCTCATTGGGCGTGGGGGGAAGACGGATGGATATGGGAACTAAATGAGTTGCTGTGAGTGTTGGCAAAACAATAGCCCTTTGATTCGGTTTAGATCGGAAACAGAATTAAATTGGAACCTCGTGGCCATATAGTTTTATTTGCCCACTTCCTAGCTTATCGTGGAGCTTCATAAACATCTGCTGAATCTATTGTAGATCAGTTAGTTATGCATATGGCTTTTTTTTTTTCCTCTCCTGCTAGATGAAGGGATGAGAGTGCAGCTCTTGTCTTCAGGTTTTGAAAAAGGTGGACGAGCAAAATATTAATTATTAAATGACGAGCTGAATACATGGATGAGATAGCACAGAGGAATTGAGATCGTGGGACCTATATGTGTTCTGTTGGAAACTCCAAGTTAGCTGGGGAAAAAAAATCAGTTTACTATAGAATCCCATTTGTTTCCCACAAAGTCAAGAACATACCTTGCAGCTGATTCGCACAGTTGGCGGAATCGAGTGATTCCAAAGTTCGTGAAGGTAGCAGAAACCAGGCTGGAAAGACAAAATCACGGTGGAAATGTGCCCAGGTTTAAAATTAAAAAACAACAACAACAACAACAACAAAACTTTTTTTTCATTGTGGTAAACTATATGTAAAATGTACCATCTTACCCATTTCTAAATGTAAAGTTCAGTGGATTCACTACATTCAAGTTGCGTAGCCATCACTGTCCTCCATCTCCAGAAAGCTTGTCATCTGGCACAGCTAAAACTCTGTCCCTACTGCAGGGCAACTTCTTCCCCTGCCCCGCCCCCGCTGCTGGCACCCGCGGGGCCACCCTCTGTGTCTGGGAATCTGACTCCTCTAGGTACCTCCTAGAAGTGGAATCAGGCGGTATTTGTCTTGTCATGATTGGCTTATTTTACTGAGCTTCATGCCCTTAAGGTCTGTCTCCGCTGTACCATGTGTTGGAATTTCCTTCCTTTTTGGGCTGATGAATATTCCGTGACATGCATAGTGCCTACACCCAGGAGTTCACAGATCAGCTTCAAGCCAGAATTGGTTTGAGACCTTCTTTTGTGTGTGTGTGTGTGTGTGTCTCCTTCTTTTTTTAAATTATGTTAGTCACCATCTAGTAGATCATTAGTTTTCGTGTGTTTTTTTTTTTAAGATTTTATGTATTTACTTGACAGAGATCACAAGTAGGCAGAGAGACAGGCAGAGAGAGAGGAAGGGAAGCAGGCTCCCTGCTGAGCAGAGAGCCCAATGTGGGGCTCAATCCCAGGACCCTGAGACCATGACCTGAGCCGAAGGCAGTGGCTTAACCCACTGAGCCACCCAGGCACCCCAGATCACTAGTTTTTGATATAGCGCTCCGCGATTCATTGTTTGCGTGTAATACCCAGTGCTCCGTGCAGTCCGTGCCCTCCTTGATACCCATCACCGGGCTCACCCATCCCTCCACCCTCTCCCTTCTAAAACCCTCAATTTGCTTCCTGGAGTCCAGAGTCTCTCATGGTTCTTCTCTCACTCCACTTTCCCCCTACCCTTCATTTCTCTCTATCTTCTCCTAGTGCCATCTCTTAAAGGAGTTTTACAGGAGGGGGACATGAAGGTTTAAAAGTAGCTTTCCCCCAAAAAATCATACCCTTCTTTAGACTCTCTGTGTCTTGATTTTATTTTCAGTTCTTTCTCCCTTACAATTCAGTGAAGTCTTCTTTTTTAATTATGTTAAAGGGAACAAAGCAAGAGATGGTTGCTGGGCTAAGGTCATGAGTTCAAAGCAGAATACCATGCCCAGGGTCTGTCGCAATGGCAAGCAAATTCTATTACCCAAGGGAGAAATGGGAACCATGGAGTCAGAGCATGGGGGCCACAGGGGCCTGACATCCCATCCAGCCACAGGGGTGACTCTGGTGGTTTGGGCCTGGTCTTCCTTATGTGTGCCTGAGACTGTGCTTAGCTCATGGCATGCAGGTGGGAAGGGGCGCACAAAGCACACCTTACCTTGGGCGCCCCCTGCCACCCCCAGATCAGAACCACACCTTTGATAGATGGCTATTGGGAAGAGAATGTGTTGTGTCCCAATTTCTATTTTATGATGTGTCTTTGTTCTTACGGTGCTACTTTTCTACAAAGGCGTATTTGTAGAAATGCTGGATGCCATAAGAAGCTTTGAAATGAGAAAAATGGGGATTCTGTAAGCCTATTTGGGCAAACCAAGATTTGCCCAAAAGTTAAATTTCTTTTGAAAGTATTTAAACTGATTTTTCCTGGCACTGGTTAATCTCTCATTTTCTCCTAGCCCCCTCCCTACTGTCCCCCTTTCCTCTCCCCGCTTCCTCCCTCAGTCCCCCCCCTTCTCATTCCATCTTTGTCTCTTCCTTTCCCCCCCTCCCCCAAGCACATCCTCACGTATGTGCCACACAGGGAAAATGACGCTTGGCTCTTTTGCCCTTGTCCATTGAAAACATGACCTGTGCCTGCTGGCTCTCTGAAAACCTTTCAGGCTTGCCTCCCAGTACCCCTGTGAGTAGCTGAATTACCATTTCTCACCCTCACCTCAAAGAGGGCTTGTTAACAAAGCCTCAGGTGCAGAGGAGGCCAAGAAAACCAGCTCAGAGGCAGGTAGAACCATGAGGACTGCAGCAGAAATAGAAATGCATTTTTCTTCCCTGAAGAAGGATTTTAAAGGTTATCAAATTATTCCCTTTCAAACAGAGAGCAAGAAATACCCCATACTTTCCTTGTTGAAGGAAAGCTGACTGCCAGTTTGAAGTTGGTCACGAGCTTTGGGAAAGGAAGCCATTCTTACCATACTGAAAGGGCACAATCTGAATTCAGAAAAATAAGGTTTTTGGTTCAAACTCCAGCCCTCCTCTAGGGCCTAGTGAACTTGAGAAAAATCCTTTACTGTCTCTGGGCTTCAGCAGAAAGATGCTCCATTTGGTTTCAGGGAAGTCTGGATTTTTCGAGGAGCTATCCCTCCATATCCGTCTTTAGCTGTGTAGTCTTGGGGATGCCATTTGCCATCTCTCTCCCTTTCTCTGTCCTTCTTTACCTCAAAGCGGAGAATATAAAGCCCCCTCCTTTGGGGAGACTTTTGGGAGAAAGCTTTTAGTTCACTCAAGGCAGGTGAGTGTCATTCCCAGAAAATGCCTACAATGAGGATAATGATAACTAAGTAGTACTTGCCGAACGTCGGGGTGCCCTCCCAATTCTTTCCTTGCAGAGTGCAGTGGGCTTTTATAAAAGGATGCTTCTAACAAAGCCTAACTCTGTCTACGTATGGCTCCACGTTTGGGCTTGGCTGCCTTTATCATAACGGGCTGCGCCATTTTGAAACTGAACAAAACCTATTCTGTTCTGATTTCTTCGAGAGAGTGTTTATTTACCCAACCTATGTTGTTATATTTCCTTGTAGCGTATGTCCTTCTCCCACGTTTCAAGGTAGAAGAGCCATTACACCTAATGAGAGCTCCTTTCTAGCCAGTGTGCCACTTAGAATGTTCAAGAGTGTTTCGAATTTTAACCTTTCAATGCATCTTTGTAATGGCACGTCACCCTTAAAAAATGAGATGTCAGCTTCCTGCTGAAAGGAATAGACACTGATTTTCAATCCGAAAACCACCACTCGTCCTTCTAGGAGCCTCATTTAGGTTGAGGATATTATAAAATACCAAAAGATGGAAAGGCTGTATAAATGCCGCTTGTGGAATGTGTCCATCCTCGTGGGATCCGTGTTGCGAATGAGGCGAATACTTAGTGGGGTGACACGTTCCCATTTCAGCCCTGCTCTAGGATCCTGCATCCCATCGCCTTGAAATGCATTGCTAGCAGCCCTGTTTTTAAAGAGGCTTCAATATCACCTAAGTGAATTAATGTTGCCAGGAAAAGCATTTTGAGAATTGATGCGTTAGAAATAATTGCCTTCTCGGTGCTCACAAACTTGATGGATTCCTCCTACTCTGTTATCCCCCTTGCTGTGGAAGCGGTCCTTCTGTCACTTTGCATCATCATTTACCATCCTGGAACTTTCTCCTGTCCAAGTGAAGCCTTTCAGTGCTCCTCAACACTCCAGGCTCTTCACCTGAAAGGGGAAACCCTCCTCTTCTCCCAAGACCCAGTTCAGAAGTCCCGTCTCTGAACTCTTCCCAGGTTCCCTCACATAGGGATCCTTGCTTCCCTCCTTCCTCAGACATCCTCTAGAACTTTCTCACTTGACAGTGGCGCTGCCCATACTGAACTGTGTGCTTGTCTCTGTCTCTCTCAGACAGAAGCCGAGGGGTTGTGGGGGTTGGTGACACGTTTTATTCATCTTTTGTCAGCATCTGCCCACTCGTGTCCAGGATATATCTGATACTCATTCGAATTCTGATGTGGAGGGAGGGAATGAAAAAAATGAGAGGCTGCCTAGAGATGCCAAAGCTGGTGGAGGGCGAGAGAAGCCAGGCATGACTTCTGCTACAAAAACAAAGGGGGAAAGGACTTCTCCTTTCCGGTACACGGTACACGGTTTCACCGTACCCCTTCTACAGGGGAGGAGACTGCCTGCCTGAAGGCGCATGGGACAGCTGGGTCTGTCACTCAGCAAAGCAGCGTGTCCTTCTTCCTCACCCAGGGCTGCCTTCTTCCCACAGCAGGATCTCAGAGGATTGCCTTGAAGGCATTGCCTTGAAGGAAGTGAGGGGCATGAAGTAGTAGTCCCTGGAGCACAGGAAAAGAAGAGTAAGGCAGGCTGGAGGTTGCCTCACTTGATGCCTCCAGCTCCCTCCATCCTCCACAGCTGTGAGGGACTAGGTCCTAAGAACACGTGTGCTTCCTTGGCATGGGAAAAGACGCGTCTGCCATGGAACCTTGTGGTAATGGGGTTCACGTCGCTGACACTGCAGGCTGCCTTGCCAGCTCCCTTCTCCCTTCTCTGTGGCTCATGGGGCCCAGTCAGTACCCGTGGTGTGTACTTCGGGAAGCTGGTAGGGATTATCCATAGTTCTTTGAATCCTGCATGGAGGTTCTACCCCCCTGCTAAGGCTCAGTGTAAGCAGAGGCATGGGTCATCATTCTGGTCAATGACACAGAAGGACCAGTGTTCTGGTGGAGTGCCCTCACTGTCAAGAAGAAACTCAGGTTGAGTTGCCGGATTTGGCAAATAAAAATACAGGACACCCAGTTATATCTGAATTTGAGAGAAAAGAGTTTTTTACTGTATTTTCCATGCAATATTTGGATGCCATGAAACATTCATGAGGTATCTTCTTCCAGAATCCTCCACAGTCTCGCAGCGCTTGCCTGTGAAATGTTGGATGTGGAAGCAGAGTCACGTGCAACCTATTCAGACTTCCTGGGGCTCAGGAATGACAGACTCCTATTCATGAAACATGCTTGCTTTGTTCCCACTCCTGTCTTGGGAGGCTGTTTGGTCTGCAAGAACCAGAGTGCTTATTGGTAGGCTTGGTTTTTTTTCTAAGAGCATTCTCCTCTTTACCATATTAGTAGGTGTCATAGGTTTCTTATTTCACCTGGAGGTAGGGCTGGGAGCAACTACTTGAAGCTGTGTGGAAACATCTGTAGAACATCTGGGACGTTCCAGGGACCGGCTTGAAGGGTGATGAGTGGTCAGGTATTTATTCACTGCCCTGCCTAGAGAATTCACTGCAGCTCGGCTTCCTCATCTGTGTTACTGTAACTGACCCCACAGCCTTGTCCTGAGAACAAAAAGAGGAAACACGCAAATTGGTGCAGCCACTTTGGGAGACAGTGTGGCAATTTCTTAGAAAACCAAGCACACTTTTACTATATGATTCAACAATTACACTCCTTGTTATTTACCCAAAGGAGTAAAAAACTTATATCCCCACAAAAACCTGCACACAGATTTTATAGCCACTTTATTCATAACTGCCAAAACTTAGAAGCAACCAAGATGTTCTTCAGTAGATGAGTGGATAAACAGACCGAGGTACCTCCCGACAGCAGACTAATATTCAGTGCTAAAAAGAAATGAACTATGAAGCCACAAAAAGACATGGAAGAAGCTTAAATGCATGTTATTAAATGGGAGAAGTCAATTTGAAAGGGCTACCTGCCGTATGATTCCAGCATAGGACATTCTGGAAAAGGCAAAAGTAGGAACACAGTGAAAAGATCAGTGGTTTCCATGGGTAGGTAGGGAGGAGATGAGTAGGCAGAGCACACAGGATTTTTAATGCAATGTAAACTATGGACTTTGGGCCATTATGCTGTATCCTTGTAGATCTGTCTATTATAACAAGTGGTCTACTGTGGTTGGGGATTTGGGTAGTGGAGCAGGTTGGGCTATATATATGGGGCCAGAGGATATATTGGAAATCTTTGTACCTTACTCCTAATTTTGCCATAAACCTAGAATTTCTCAAAAAACCCAGAGACAGAGAGTGAACACAAGCAGGAGTGGGAGAGGGAGAAGCAGGCTTTCCACTGAGCAGGGAGCCTGACGCAGGGCTCCATCCCAGGACCCTGGGATCATGACCCGAGCCAAAGGCAGTTGCTCATTGACTGAGCCACCCAGACGCCCACCAAATCTTTTTTTTTTTTTTTTAAATAAGAGCCATAGTGACAAGCACAATGACAGGACAGAGTAACTATTTTGTGAATGGTAACTTTCTTCCCACTTGTCTGTTGGGGCAGTGGCTCTGATGAGCTGTTCCAGTCTTCTCTCGGCCACTCTTACTATGTTGACCTCTCTGGGTCTCCATCAGACTAATGATAATAATGTTGTGAGGAACGATTAACTGACTCAGAGCCAGGAGGCCTGGATTTTTGCCCAGCCTCCCACTGCTTATTAGATCATAAAGACGGGGAAACAAATCCAGAGAACACAGCTACTGACATGAAATGAGTAATGATGATGATGGGGAGGGTAATAAACACTTGCATAGTTTTCATTAGCTCTCAGCTTCCCAAGAGAGAAGATGGCCCAAGGGAGATCTATATGTGACAATGAGACATGAAGCTCTTCACCTCATTCAATCAATAGATTTTCTGGGGCACCAACTTTGTGCCAAATTCCGTGCTGGGTACAGGGCATCCAGATGTAAATAAGACTCAGTGCTTGAATTCAAGGAGTATGAGTCTAGTAGGGCAGAGGTTGGTAAATTCATAATGGTGATGTCATACATTAAGAGCTAACCAGAGGTAATAAAGTGGGGTGTGGAACCCTAGATGAGAACAGTGTAAATGAGGCTGGGTGGGAGGAGCTCAGATTGGGGGTCTCATGGGCCTGGCTTCCTACATGAGATCAGAGTGTACTTGAATAGAGCCAAGCAAGTAAGAAGAGGGAAAAGGAGTGGGAGTAGTTATCTTTACGGTTTACTAGGCCCTGTGGAATTGGCTACTCCTCAAGAAATCTGATCAGATTGCTGATAAGTTAGTAATATTTTGTTAAAGCAAATGTAACTGCTCTGGGTCAGGATTTGAAGCATGTGTAGTTGTTAAGTCCTTGGACCATCTTTCTAACAGATCAGTTCCAAAGTTGGTGGATCCCAGTAGCTTCCTAATAAAAAACAATGGAAAAATTTGAGAAATGTAACAAATTTTGAAACCATATTTGCATACAACCTAGAGTCAAAAATTAGGGTTTTAATAATTCAGCATACTTTGATTCAGTCTCAAAAGTTAGTTAATACAAAATGGAGGAAATTCACCATGTATACCATACCAATTAGAATTAAAATCTAGGACATATCACATGGCATTAAATAAAAAGAAACCGAGGACACGTTTGTTTAGATCTGTCTCTGTCCCTTGTCTGTGGTTTAAGGAGAAGGGAGTGTATATTGACTCAGGGATCTCAACAAACTGGAGAGAGTGTGCAAAAAGCTTCACCCAAGAATCTCAAATATAGCTGGAAAAAGCTGTCCTGACATGAAAACTTTCCTAGGTGAGGAAATCGAGGCAGTTTAAGCGACCATATTCAAGGAAATAAGAGCAAATGACAAGACTAGCTCCCAATTCATGTATTTAAAAAATTAGATACTTACTTTTTCTCAAGAATGACTCTTTGCTAAAAATTTTATGTACTCTCTAGAAAAGGGTGTTCTGAACTTTTTCATCAAGAACAAAACATCTTAAACCTTAATGGCTTAAGAAAATGACCTTCTACGGGTCTCATAATTCTGTGGGTTAACGGGGCCAACTCAGCTGATTTGAGCCCGCACGTGCATCTGTCGTTAGCTGTTTTGTTGCCTGGTGACTGGCTGATGGCCTGGGGTGACCTTGCTCAAACCTCTTACATTTGATTGAGTGTCACCTGTAGGGTCTTGGTTATCATTTCTGTGGTGCCTCATCCCTCAGGTGACCACCTTAGGTCTGGTTACAAGGAGATAAGCAGATTTGAGCAAGACTGGTGGTGCTGGTATAAAGCCAGGAGTTAGACTTTGGATGTTTTAAGAATGAAATGTCTACTAGACCTTCAAGTACAGATATATAATTGGAGTCCACAGTTCAGGGGCAAGGGCTGGGCTGAAGATACACATTTGGAAGTCATCTGTAAAGATATCCTTTAAAGCCATGAGCCTAGATGACCTCAGCATGCAAGTGTGAGCAGAAGAGAAGTCTGAGGAGTAAGTCCTTTGGCTCCCTGCTGCTTAGTTGTTGGGGGGTGAGAAGAAACTGAGAAGCGGCAGCCAGTAACATAGGAGGAAAACCAGGGAAGAATGAACTCCCAGAAGCTGACTTGGGGGAAGGCGAGTGTTGGAAGAGGAAGGAGTCAAGTGCTGCAAAGAGATCAAGTAGAGAATTGGGAAGAACCACCGCGTTTAGCAACGTGAAGGTCATTGGTGACATTGACAAGAACTGGTAGATAGCAGTGGTGAAAGCTGTATTGCAGTGGTCTTAGGAGAAATATGAAATAAGGTGAAAGGAAATAGAGACAGCTTCCAACTCCCCACCCCACCAATATTATACTTCAAACATTTTCAAATATGCAGAGGGGTTGAAAGAAGTGTACAGAGGATCCTCATTTACCACCCCCAGATTCATAATTAACTTGTTACTAGATCTGCCTTTTCGTCTCTGCATCTATTTAATCCTATATCCATTTAGCAATCTATCATTTTTTATGTTAAAGAAATAGAGAAATGATGCAGAATTGAAGTGAGATGAGGACAGAAAGTCTGTGTGTGTGTGTGTGTATGAATGATTATACATAAGGCAGCATATACTCTTATGCTGATGAGATGATCGAGTATTGAAGTCACCTGAAGTTAATATTCAGAGTGATGTCTTTGGGCAGGCAAAGGATTTTGTGCATCAGTGGAGACATGGTTTTAGGTAGGTTCATCCCAGAATGAAAGTAAAAAAACGTGGACAAGTGAATGCATGAGAATGTCCTTTAAAAGCGTGAGATCCAGCACGTTGGGCATTCGCTCTGGACCTGCCTTCTGTTTCCAGCTCCCGTGCGGACGTGCCGTGAAGCTCTGGGAGAGTAGCATAGCCAACCTCTCAGGTCTTCTGGGACCTCTGCTGCAAAATGAGAATAATTATCAATATCATCCTGACACTACAGGGAGCTTTGAAAATTATACACTGGGGATGTAGGTTTTGTTGTTATTTTTATTACCCACATTTAGCTAGGAGAAGAGCTTCACAGGCTGTTGCAGCTCTGTCCTCTACTCCGTGCAACACCTCCGTGTCTGGGAACGATCAGATACTGAATGAACAACTCAGGACTTCACAGTCTTTGTTCCCCATTAAGGTCCCTTAATGCTTAGCTGACAGACCATCAGTGGACTGGAGGGCAACGAGCTGAAGAGCTGTCCCAGAGGACTTGAGTCCATTTCCACCTCAGAGTGGTGCCTACTCGTTACACCGAAGGACGATGGTATTGGCCAAGAGCCGTTCCTCATTCCCTCCGTCTGCCCTTCTGTGATCGGATGACCAGAGTGGAGCCTAGGGCCTGCAACTCACTGTTGACTGGGTTTATTCTACCAAGTGTGGCCATTTTTATGCCAAAGTTTCTTTGTTCTTCATCTTTCCACACATCTCTTCCTTGGAGTTATTTATGCCTGCAGGGAAGAGAGGTGGGTGACCTGTCAGGAGGAACCACACAGCGCAGGACCTTGCTGCAGAAACATACCAGATAAATTTAGTACTGCTTAATTAGAATTAGCTATCTAGACTTCATTTTCCTTTCTTATGGTGAAGTTATTTTTTTTTAATCTTTTATTTATTTGAGAGAGACAGAGAGAAAATATGAGCCGGTGGGGGCAGGAGGGGTAGAGAGAAGCAGGCTCTCCGATGAGCAGAGGGCCCAACACAGGGCTCGATCCCAGGACCCTGAGATCATGACCGGAGCCGAAGGCAAGCATTTAACAGACTGAGCCACCCAGGCGCCCCGTAGTGAAGTTTTTAAAATAAAACCCAAACACTCTATGTTTGTATTCACTGTGATAGAGAAGCCAGGGTTTGAAATCAGATGAGTTAGGCTGAAACCTGGATTCTCTTACCTTGGACAAGATAGTGCATTCCTCAGACTTGGTTTCCCTATCTGTACTCTTGAGTTAGTATTTTTCTCATAAGTGTGCTGGAAAGATTGAATGAGATTATGTTTGTGAAAAACCCCAGTGCAGTGCCTAGAAAATAACAAGATCCAGTAGATACTAGCACAGGGGATTAATGAGCACGCCACCAGCAAGAATGAAAATAACTGAATGACCATAGTTGATACTGAGTGTGTGTGAGGTACCAGACTCACTGTTCTGTGGTCTTCATGAGCAACGTTAACCTTGACCAAAAAAAAAAAAAAAAGTTACACAGATACTGCTGTCTTTGAAAGTTAACTCTTCTCGATAATTATATATGTATAACAGCCGATGACATTTATGTCTCCAACCTCTATTTCAATAAAATCCACATTTAACTTTAAATAAAATACCATTTAACTTTAAAGTTGTTGGATGGTTTTCTAGTAAGTTTGAAAGGTAAAATACAGGACGCCTACTTAATTTTGCATTTCACGTAAACAAAGAGAACTATTTTAGTATTAGCGTGTCCCATGTAACATTTGAGACAGACTTAGGGTTATAAAATAAATTAGTCACCTGAAATTCAAATTTAACTGGGGGTCCTGTGTTTTACTTTATTAAATCCCAGTAACCCGAGGCCCTAGGAGATGCAGTGTCTGATACACGTGTGTGTGTTCCAAAGGCAACAAAATCTTGACCATCGGATTTGAACTATGTGAGTGTGGCTGAGAGAGGATTTCCCTAACACTGGTATCTAACGTCGGGTGAGCTATCAGCCACCCACCTCTTCTCCCATTCTCTTTCCAGTCTTCCTTAACCTTGCACTAAGCAACAATGTATTCTTAGTTGTTATTTATCCCAATAGATGGTTAAGAACTATTTTGGTTCCGTTCATTCCTGTATTGCTCTGCCTAACAGAGGACCTGGTGTATAGCAGGTCAGTGAAACTTCATTGATTCAACGAAGAGTTGGTATCGATAGGACAATAACACAGGTTATAATGATCAGTGACAGACTTTATAGACAAGGGGGTCAGATTTCACTGACAACCTACTATGTTCCAGACTATGGTAGGCAGGAGGATCCTGGGATGAACGAAATAGAGTTCCTGACCATCAAATGGGAAAAATAACGACTGAGACTACGTTATTACTTAGTTGAGGGCTAAGGATGAATGCAGGGAGTTCTAGGGTTTTGTTACTCTGTGCCACAGTTTGCACATCTAGTAATGCGTTCCCTCTGTCTACCACAAAGGATTATGTTGAGGGGAAAATGTACGTCCACGTCTGTGGCTGTGTCTGTACTGTGTGTGCGTGCGAGTGAAGCCAACTGGTAAATAGTACATTTCCTCAATTAATGCCAGTTCCTTTCCCTTTCTTCTCTGTTAGGAAACCATGCCTATTTGTGTTTTGTTTTTACGTTTTGCTGTCTTGTGAGCAGAAGGGCAGTGCCTTGACCAGAAAGGATTATGAAAGCCAGGACTATAGCCCGTGGGATTTTTTTTAAAGGCTAAACTTTCCAGGATGCATGTTTCCGGTCACTGAGGGACTTGCTCACAGACTCAGATAAATACTGCCACCACCACCTTGCAGGGGGCTTCCGAAAATAGGGTACTAATGATCTGACAAGATCCTTACCTTTTCTCCGGAGTCTCTAGGGTTCCCCACAGCTTGGGAGGGAGGGTGGTGATGAGCTCCTGCAGATGACTATTGTCTTTCATGGGACACATGGCGTGTGAGTCTGGAGTCAATTAAAACCCCGAAACTGAATGTCACGATTCAGGGAATTTGTACCAACATTAGATTTCCTGCTCCTTGGGAGGGTGATTCTGACACCCTGAAGGATGGCTAGGGAGTTAATACTAACATCTTCAACACATCGCTTTTGGTATTGGAAGCTCATTGCTTTTTCAAGCAGTTCAAAACCATCCACCAATTACACGCCTTCAGCATGAGCCTAGGTAGTCACGGCAGACCCTTGGGCAGTATAACAGTTTAGTGGAGAATGTGACTACCTCAAGGTCACAGGATTCCAAAAATAAAGACATACTTAGTTGTGCGCTCCCTGGTGCATACGCATCACGTGGCCCTAGGGAGTGCTGCTTCCAGGTAAGCGTATGTAGTGTGGATGCATCAAGGTCTTTTTTGGGGCCTGTTAGGCTCTGTTGAAGTCATTCCCTTGTCTCAGAGGTTTATATGTCTATGTCCAGGGCTGCCTTGACTTTTGGGGGTCTGATTAGAACAGAGTCTCCGAAAGACCACCAATGAGAACGTGGTCAGACATTCATCCTAAGTTATGACTTCCTTGCCACATCTTGCTCCATCTGGGGAGAAAGACAACATTCTGAATTGTCTAGACCTTTTACAGACTTTTGTAATCAAAACTAGATTCTTTTAAAATTGGGCCCTTTTGTTTCAAACCTACTCACTCCGTCTAATAGCTCAGTTAAGCATAATTTTCCTACCTAATGAGAACATCATTTAGGGCTCAATTTGGTAGGGTCTTAATAAACGCAGATGGAAGAAGTAGATATTAGAGAGGAAGTCGATATTAAAGTAGATATGAAGGATTGTTGAGAGAAGAAATAGCAGCAATGAGTTGAATGGCAGAATGAACCCAGCAATAATTCAAACAATAGAAGGTGATTTCATAGGATTGAAGAATCCAATTAGTTTTTAGATTGGAAGATATTCTTAGATGTCAAACAGAATAAATAAATGAAAAATTAAATCCATACGAGACACTATATGGTGAAATCTTAGATCAGTGAAGAAAATTCCAGAAGCTTGTGGAGTGAGGCATAGTGGCCTTGGGAGAACAGATTACCTAGAAAGGGATGTGGGGCAGGTTGACACCAGAATTCTCAGCAGCAGCAATGGGTGCAACAGATAATGGGGCAATATTTTCAAATGTCAGGGAGACAATTTTAAGTCAGGATAGCTATATCCAGTAAAGTTTAATTCAAGTTCAAGGGTAAAATCCATACATTTTATGATATGCAAAGATTTTAGAAAATGTGCCATATGCGGATCCCTTGAAAAGAATTGTAAGCAAGGGGAAAATAAACCCAAGGAAGAAGTAGCATGAAAGAAACAATTGTGAGCAAATAAACCAAAAAAATATAAAAAAAACCCTTATTTTTCTGTTTAAAAATTAATTTTCCAACAAAAATATTTCAGCTAATTTCCAATGCAATGTGCTTGGGCTGTAGAGAGGAGGCAGATGGAATTTAGAGCATGCTGAGATTCTTGTCTTGTTATGTGGAGAATATAGATGCTGATTATCTCTAAAACTGTTCAGAATAACCCATATTCAAGTATGTTTATCTAAAGCATAAGGTAACCATTCAGAAGATAGGTCTAGATTACAATCCTTCAAATATTCAGGTCAGGGGAAAGAGAGCAGAGGAACCTCAATCCAACAGACATCAGAGAAGGAACAAAGGATAAGAAGACAAGAAGTATCAGAAAGAGCAGGAAATAGAGAATGAATTAATTCCTTCACAGTATTGTGATTATTAATATACTTGGGCTTATTTATGTCCAAGTATATTAGTAATCACAATACTGTGGAGGAATTAATGTCACTTGTTAAAAGACAGTGATTCCAGATTGAGAGATAAAACCCAATCTTGCTCTGTGCCATTTGCCACAGGAACACTAAATCATAGTAAAAGGAAGCTGATGATGAAGGGACCTAATGTTCCCACAGATAGAGAAGAGAGTACATTTAGGGAAGGGACTGAGAGTAGGACCACACACAGATCAGGGAGGGCTCTTCGGGGAGTATGAGAAGCTTGGAATTCATCCCGAAGGGAAATGAGCAGTAATGTAAAGAATTTAGTGACTTAATGACATTTACACTGGAGAAAGATCACTAGGGCAGCTGGGAAAGCCTGGGAGGCAGCTCAAGTGTGTGTGTGTGTGGGGGGGCAGTTAGGAGATATTCAACGTACTTATGTGTGAGGTGATGAGGGGCTGTGCCATGTCATACAGTGGGGGTGGGGGAAGGATGGTAAGAGTAATTTTAAGAATATAGTCTCTATAAGACTCAGTGATGCGGGGGAGGACAGCAAGCAAGATGGCACACAGGTTTCTGACTTGAATGACCAGGCGGCATCTTCTACCAGTATAGGAATACTCAGAGAGGAAGGTACAGGGAGTAGAGAGATGATGAACTTGGGCTGTGGTGTCCTGAGATGGGTGATAGTCAGATCTTGGGATACGGATTTTGGTTGGATAGGCAAATCTTGGAGCCACTGTCTCACTGATGGAAGGGAGTCATTATGAATTCATACATAGAGCTCGCATCATAGGACTTGCCCATGAGAGGTCACATTCTTTAGATCTGTCATGTGAGAAGCTGGAACTCTGACAGGAGTCCTAATTTGCCCCTTTTACATTCAGTAGAGAGAACACTGAATGAAAATAATCATGTCTTCCTAAATCCAATTAGGACTGTTCAAAGCTTGACTAAGCAAAGATCAGCATCTTGCTTCATCCCTTCCTCTGAATTCTTATGCCTGCACAGGCATGGGAATGATGTAGGTGAGAATGGGAATCGATTGTTCTTGATGCCGCCTGGCATTAAATGAACACTAATAGCAAAACATATAGGAAAATTAAGAAGCCCCTTGTTGCTCAGTGAAGAAAAGTAGTAGCCCCTTGGGTTAAATGGTTGCTAAGTATTCTCCTATCTAGTCATCAGTTACATGTGATAATTGACTTCGCACATCTCAAATGACAAGCCTTTTTTGAGCTTTCCCCACTGCCCTCCCCCCCCACACACATAAAGTGAAGATACCCACAGTACAGGTGAGGGAGTGTCACAGTGAGATGTGCTTGGAAATTCCCAAAGTCATTGTTGGGATAGGACTGCTAAGGTTTGAGAAGTTTCTCATTTACATTCCTTAGGCTTTTGAAGAGTTTGCCAGATTCCTCCTTTTCCTCATGCTCAAAATCACTTCCAGGAAACACCTACATGTACATGACTTGTCAGATTCCAAATAAAGTGCCTTCCCAGGTCAAACTGTGTTCCCAGCCTATCGAAGGGAAGTCTGGAGGGAACCTTGTGACCCTGTTTTCAGTCGTTGAAACTCGCTGCACTTTCCTGAATCTTTACATTGCTCATTGGAAAGTCTTTCCTAAAGAGATGAATTTTGAACTCCAACTTGAAGGAGGAAGGCATTTTCCAAGAGTGGAATGGCTTTGGGTTACTCTTCTAGGAAGAGATGAGCTCACCCTCCCCTGTGCTTCCACTGCCTGTACTAATACTTCCATTATAATTCTCCACATTCACTGGATTCATTTGTACAAGTATTTGTATCCCTGACTCCTAGCAAAGTGCCTGGTGTACAGTAGGACCTTGGTGGATTTTGATGGCATAAATGAATACAAAGGATGAAGACAAGGTAGAGAAACCTGCTTTTATCCAAACTATCAAACTATTATTATTCTTTATTCTGAAGTTTATGCTTTAAACAGCAAGATGTAGTCCTAAAAGTACTAAGAACTTGGAATCTCCTGGATAGAGCTAAGCAGTCTATTCACACAAGCAGCTGATGAGTATGGATGAAAGAATGGATGCAGTTGGCAATGGGTCAAGGAAGTAGGGAGGGAGGAGGACCTGGTCAGTGGAGCAGTGGCCCTAATTCTGTGTCTATTTTCATTGAGGAAAAAAAAGGTTTTCCCAGTGGATTGTAATGTCTGAAAGGCTAGAAAGATAGGTCATCTTGAGAGCCTTTGCATGAGGAGTATGGATTCCTCAGAAAGACTGAACCCCTGGAGGAAGGCTATTGGGCATGTGAGTCTCCTTCAATGTGAATGGGTTGAAGGCAGATGATAGGGCACTTCTGAGAGCAGCAGTGAATTAGTCAGCTGATGTTGGGTCCCTTCTTTAGTCCAGGCAAGAAGGAAATCACAGCTTCTGAGAGAGATGTGCAGAGCCCAGGGCTACTCTGTTCTGGGTAAGCCCCCTCCTCAACCAACCCCTCAGTTGTCCACAGTAACAAGAGGTGGGGCGTGCTTGTCCTGTCAATATTGGTGGCTTGGGACGAGGCAGAGTGGCTGAGGAGGAGGTTGGGCTAACGTATTGAGCTTTCGTTCTGTGCGAGCTCCCACTCAGAGCAGCTGGTATACACAGGATAGGACCAACATTTTATCTCTCAAGGAGGGAGGCATAAATACGAGCCCTTTGACAAATGAGGAAACTGAGACAGAGGCTCACTAGTGCGCTTAAGCAGAAGTGCCCCTTTGCTAGGGACCAGTCGCATGGCTGTGTTTATGAAACTCTTAGCAGGCTGTTTCTGGGTAGCTGTAAGGTCTGTGGAAAGGTCCTAAAATGGGATGGATAATTTCGTCATGAGAACAAGTGATGCACACTTGAGATGGAGGACGTCGCTTTTGATGTTTCCGTGCGGCAATTGTGCCCCAGAGCAGGGGCTTTGGAGGCAGCAAGGAACAGGGTGTTGTGTGATGGATTAAAATTGACTTTAATCAAGAAGAGTAAGCCTTGTATCCCAACTGGACCTTATATTAGCTATCTGACCTTGAATAAGTAACTATCCTTGCCAAATCTCTTGTTGCTCATTTCTACGATGGAGACCCTCAGACTGCCGTTGCA
>RCUC01153916.1:0-35898 GCA_003697995.1 Taxidea taxus jeffersonii | reverse complement strand
TCTACGTAGTGAGACAAAAGATCCACAATAACCAACACAATATTGAAAGAGAAGGACAAAGTTAGAGGAATAACATTACCTAACTTAAGACTTCCTGCAAAACTCCAATAATCATCAGTGTGGAATTAGTTAAAGAATAGATAAATAGATCAATGGAACAGAATAGAGAGATCAGAAATAGACCCACACAAATATAGTTAACTGATACTTGATAAAGAAGGCAAAAGCAAAAGGATGGAGAAGATAGTCTTTTTTTAAAATGGTGCTGGTATAATTGGATATCCTCAAGGGAAAAAAAAAAGAATTTAGACAAAGACTTCACTCCTTTCACAAAAACTAACTCAAAATGTCTTAAATACCTAAATGGAAAATACAAACATGATAAAACTCCTGGAAGATAACAGGGAAAATTCTAGGGAATCCTGTGTTTGGTTATGCCATTTTATTTTTAAATTTTTATTATTTTTAAAATTTACTTATTTATTTTAGAAAGAGAGAGAGCATAGGCACAAGTGGGGAGAGGGGCAGAGGGAGAGAATTCAAGCAGACTCCCTGCTGAGCACAGAGTCCAACATGGGGCTCATTCCCATAATCCATGAGAGCATGATCTGAGTCAAAACCAAGAGTCAGGGGCTCAACAAACTGAACCACGCAGGTGTCCCTAGTTATGGCATTTTAGATAAAACACTAGAAGTACAATCATGAAAAAAAAAATCAACAAGTTGGATTTCATTTAAAAACAAATGAACAAAAAAATCTGCTTTGTGAAAGGCATTATTAAGAAAATGAGAAGACAGACCAGAAACTTGGGGAAAATATTTGCAAAAGATATATCTGATAAAGGCCTGGTATTCAAAACATACAAAGAATGCTCTAAGCTCAACAATATTAAAATGAACAACATAATTCAAAAATGGGCTAAAATCTGATCAGACACCTCATCAAAAAAAATATGCAGATGACAAACAAACATATGAAAGGATGGTCAACATCATTTGTCATCAGAGAAATTACAAATGAAAACAACAATAAGGGGCACCTGGGTGACTTGGTGGGTTAAAGCCTCTGCCTTCAGCTCAGGTCATGATCCCAGGGTCCTGAGATTAAGCCCTGCATTGGACTCTCTGCTCAGCGGGCAGCCTGCTTCCCCCTCTCTCTGTCTCTGCCTGCCCCTCTGCCTACTTGTGATCTCTGTCTGTCAAATAAATAAATAAGATCTTAAAAAAAAGAAAATAACAATAAGAAGCCATTAGAGATATCCTTAGAATATCTTTGGGATATTCTGACTCACCAAATTTTGCTGAGGATATGGAGCAATGGGAATTCCCAATCTTTTATAGTGGGAATGCAAAAGAGTATAGTCACTTTGGAAAACAATTTGTCAGTTTCCTACAAAACTAAACAAACAATATGATCCAGCAATCATACTTCTTGGTACTTACCCAACTCAAATGAGTTGAAAAGTGATGTCCAGACAAAAACCTGCACATGGATGTTTATCATAATTTTGTCACTAATTGCCAAAATTTGTAAACAGTTAGATGTCCTTCAATAGGTAAATGGTTAAATGGATAATATATCCATACAATGAAATATTATTCACTGCTAGAAAGAAGTGAGTTATCAAATCATGAAAAGATATGGGGGAAGTTTAAATGCTTATTACTAAGTGAACAAAGCCAATCAGAAATGGCTACACACTGCATGACATTCTAGAAAAGGTACAATATGGAGACTATAAAGAGATCAGTGGTTGTCAGGGCTTATGGGAGAGAGATGGATGAAAAGACAGAGCACAGAGGATTTTTAAGACACTGAAATTATTCTGTATGATACAATAATGGTGGATACATGTCATTACACATTTGTCAAAACCAACAGAATGTGCAACACCAACAGTAAACCATGACATGAAAACTAGACAAAGACATCACAAGAAAACCAAGTACAATATTCCTTGTGGATATGGATTTTAAAAAATGCTAGCATATTGAATAGGCAACATATAAAAAGAATTATACTATGGCCAACCAGGAATGCAAGTTTGGTTTAATATCCAATAATCCATTAATGTGATATACCATATTAATAAAATGAAGGGGGAAACTCCACATTATGATCTCAATAAATACAGAAAAATGTTTGACAACATCCAACACTCTTTCATGATGAAAACATTCAACAAACTAGGAATATAAAAAACACCCTTAACTTGATAAATAGCATCTCTTAGAAATACACAAATAACATCAAACTTAATAAAGAAAGACAGAATGCTTTCCACCCAAGATCAGGAACAAAAGAAGTATACTCACCCTCACCACTTCTATTCATATGTACTGGAGGTTCTAGCCAGGGCAACTGGACAAGGAAAAGAAGTAAAGATCATCCAGATTGGAAAGAAAGATTTAAATTATTTCTATTTGCATATGATGTGATGTTGTACAAAGAAAAGTTCTAAGGAAACTTCTAAAAATTATTAGAACTAATAAGTGACTTTGTAAAGTACCAGGATATAAGAGCAATATACAAAAATTCATTGTATTCCTATACACTAGGAATAAATAATCTGAAGATGATTATTAAGAAAAAATTCTAGGGGCACCTGGGTGGCTCAGTTGGTTAAGCATCTGCTTTAGGCTCAAGTCATGATCCTTGAGTCCCGGGATCCAGCTCCACAAGGGGCTCTCTGCTTACTGGAAATATGCTTCTCCTTTTGCTCCTCAACCCAGCTCATGTTCTCTCTCTCTTTCTCAAATAAATAAATAACCGTTAAAGAAAAACTTGTATTCATAATAGCATCAAAATGAATAATGTACTTTTGAATACATTTATTAAGAAAATTTCCACTCTGAAAACTACAAAATGTTATTGAACTAAATCAAAGAAGATTTAAGTAAATGGAAAGATATTCCATGTTCATATTAGAATGCCTAATGTTTTTTTTGTTAAAGATTTTATTTATTTATTTGAGAAAGAGAGAGAGCAAGAGCAGGGAGAGCAGCAGAAGGAGAGGGAGAAGTAGATTTCCAGCTGAGCAGTAAGCCTGACATGAGGCTCCATCCCAGGACCCTGGGATCATGACCTGAGCCAAAGGCAAGCCAGTTAACTAGCTGAGCCAACCAGGTGCCCCTGGAATGCCTAATATTTTTAGATGGCAGTATTTCCCAAATCAATCTACAGATTCCCTGTCATACATACATTCCCTATCAAAATTCCATTTGGTTCATTGTAGAGATTGGTGAACTGATCCTACCTACATATGAAATTATAAGGGATCCCAAATAGCCAAAATAATCTTTAGGAAAAAAAAAAAAAACACAGGAGGACCTGGACCTAGGTGGCTCAGTCAGGTAGGCGTCCTACTCTTGATTTCAGCTCAAGTTATGAGATAGAGCCCCCATATCGGGCTCTGTGCTGGGCATAGAGCCTGTTTAAGATTCTCTCTCCATCTCCTGCTGCCCTTCTCCCACTGGCTCATGCTCTCTCTCAAAAAAAAAAAAAAAAAGAAAGAAAGAAAGAATATGAAAAAGAAGAAAATCAGACTCATAGTTCCTGATTTCATAACATGCTACAAAACTCCCAGAATCAAAACAGTGTGTTGCTAGCATAAATACAGGCATGTAGACCAATGGAGTATATTTGAGAGTCCAGAAATAAACCAATACATCTATGTTCATGTAATTGTCAACAATGGTGCTAAGACCCTTCAATGGGGGAAAGAACAGTCTCTTGAACAATGGTGATGGGTCAACTGGATAGCCACATGCAAAAGAATGAATTTGGACCCTCACATCACATCATGTAACAAAATTAACTCAAAATGAGTAAAAAAAAAAAAAAAACTAAATAAATACCTAAGAAATATCTAAATAAAAGAGCTAAAAGTATAAAATCTTCGGAAAAATACAGGAGTAAAATTTGAGATCTTGAATTTGGCAAATGACAAAAGAAAAAGTAGATAGATTGGACTTATCAAAATTTGAAGCTTTTATGCAAAGGACACAAACAAGAAAGTTAAAGACAAATTTACAAAGTAGGAGAGAATATTTGCAAATAATATATCTGATTAGTCTAGTATCCAGAATACATAAGGAGCTCTTATAATACAAGAGCAAAAGTAAAAATTCATTTAACCAATAGAATTGAATAAATATTTCTCCAAAGATGATATACAAAAGCACAGCAAGAGCATGAAAAGATGTCTAACATCATTACTTCAAAATCACAAGGGGATACAGCTTCATGCACAGCAGAATGCTTTTAATTAAAAAAAAATGTTTAGGGGTGCCTGGGTGGCTCAGTGGGTTAAAGCCTCTGCCTTTGGCTCCAATCATGATCTCAGGGTGCTGGGATCAAGCCCCACATTGGGCTCTCTGTGCAGCGGGGAGCCTGCTTCCCCCCCTCTCTCTGCCTGCCTCTCTGCCTACTTGTGATCTCTCTCTGTGTGTGAAATAAATAAAAAATCTTTAAAAAATGTTTAAAATATGTACCCCAATGTTCACAGCAGCAATAGCCACAATTGCCAAAATGTGGAAAGAACCAAGATGCCCTTCAACAGACAATTGGATAAAGAAGATATGGTCCATATATACAATGGAGGGGGGAGGGGTCAAGATGGCAGAGAAGTAGCAGGCTGAGACGACATCAGGTAGCAGGAGATCAGCTAGATAGCTTGTCAAGCCATTCTGAACACCTACAAATCCAACAGGAGATCAAATAGAAGAGCAACAATTCTAGAAACAGAAATTTGACCACTTTCTGAAAGGTAGGACCAGCAGAGAGGTGAATCCAAAGCGATGGGAAGATAGACACCAGGGGGTGGGAGGGGCTGGCTCCCGGCAAGTGGTGGAGTAAGGGAGCACAAAATCAGGACTTTTAAAAGTCTGCTCCATGAGGGACATCACTCCAGGGCTAAACCAGGGTGAAACCCATGCGGGGACAGCATGGCCTCAAATCCCACGGGGTCACAGAAGGATCAGGGGTGTCTGAGTGTCCCAGAGCTTGCAGGTGTTAGAGCAGGAAAGCCGGCTACAGAGACAGAGCCGAGGAGTGAGCTCTCAACTCGGGGTTACCTTGAATGGTAATCCGTGACACAGGCCGGTGCACTGTGTGTGGGGTCCCCACAAGATCCGGGGAGACCCTGACCTGGAAGAGCTCAGGGATCTGTGGGGTTTGGAGACTCCAGGTGGAGCTGTGTGCCAGAGACAGAGACACTTGGTCACAGGATGGGTGAGCTTGGAGCGCAGCCAGAGGCCAGGGAGATGGGACTGATTGATCGCTCTTCTCCAAGCACAACTGGAGGCCAGGGAGACAGGAGTGATTGAGCGCTTTTCTCTGAGGGCACACTGAGGAGTGGGGCCCTGAGCTCTCGGCTCCTCCAGGCCGGAGACTGGGAGGCTGCCATCTTCATTCCTGTCCTCCTGAACTCTACAGAAAGTGATCAGGGAATAAAAGCTCCTGAAAGCGAACCCGAGGGGATTATTTAGCCTGGCCTCTGGTAAGGTGGTCTAATTGTGCCTCTGGCAAAGACACTTGAGAATCACTACAAGAGGCCCCTCCCCCAGAAGATCAACAACAAATCCAGGCAAGCCCAAGTTCACTTACCAAGTAGAACAGTGGAATTCTAGAGGAGGAGAAAGCAAAGCATGGAATTCATGGCTTTCTCCCCATGATTCTTTAGTCTTGCAAAGTTAATTAATTTTTAAAAATTTTTTTTCTGCTAATTTTTTTTAACTTTATTTAAGCTTTATTTAAACATATTCTGCTAATTTTTTTTAACTTTTACCCTTTCCTCTTCTAACATCTTTTAACTAGTTTATCTTAATACCTTTCATAAAAAAAAATCTTTTTTGAACCTTCATTATTATAGTCATATTTTATCCTTCATTGTATCTAACTTTATTTTTTGCATACACATAGGGTCATATTCCATCTCTTCATTGTGTTTACCCTTATATATGTTTTTCATTCTTTAAAAATTGGGGAGGTAGTTTCTTCTAAGAGATCAGAATACTCCCAAAATTAAGTGGGTGACCCTGTTCTAGTCACCAGTCTAATATATATATATATGCATATACATATATATATACTTTTTTCCTTTTTATATTTTTTCTTTATTTGTTTTCTTTTTAAAATGTTTTTATATATGTATATATGTATACATATGTATGTATACATATGTATATATACATATATGTATACTTTTTTTTCCTTTCTATATTTTTTCTTTATTTGTTTTCTTTTTTAAATTTTTTTTCTGAACTTCTTTTTACCCCATTTCTCACCCCCATGATTTGGGGTCTCTTCTGATTTGGCTAAAGCACATTTTCCTGGGGTCTTTGCCACCCTTTTAGTATTTCATTTGTTCCTTCATATATTCTTATCTGGACAAAATGACAAGGTGGAAAACTCACCACAAAAGAAAAGAACAAGAGGCAGTACCGAAGTCTAGGGACCTAATCAATACAGACATTGGTAATATGTCAGATTGAGTTCAGAATGATGATTCTCAAGGTTCTAGCTGGGCTTGAAAAAGGCATGGAAGCCTTTCTCTAGAGAAATAAAAGCCCCTTCTGGAGAAATAAAAGAACTGAAATCTAACCAAGTTGAAATAAAAAAAAACTATTAATGAGGTGCAATAAAAAATGGAGGCTCTTACTGCTAGGATAAATGAGGCAGAAGAAAGAATTAGTGATATAGAAGACCAAATGACAGAGAATAAAGAAGCTGAGCAAAAGAGAGACAAACAACTACTGGACCATGAGGGGAGAATTCGAGAGATAAGTGATAACATGAGATGAAACAACATCAGAATAATTGAGATTCCAGAAGAAGAAGAAAGAGAGAGGGGAGCAGAAGATATATTGGAGAGAATTATTGTAGAGAATTTCTCTAATATGGCAAAGGAAACAAACATCAAAATCCAGGAGGTGCAGAGAATCCCCCTCAAGATCAATAAGAATAGGTCCACACCCTGTCATCTAATAGTAAAATTTACAAGTCTTAGTGACAAAGAGAAAATCCTGAAAGCAGCCTGGGACAAGAAGTCTGTAACATGCAATGGTAAAAATATTAGATTGGCAGCAGACTTATCCACAGAGACCTGGCAGGCCTGAAAGAACTGGCATGATATATTCAGAGCACTAAACAAGAAAAACATGCAGCCAAGAATACTATAGCCAGCTAGGTTATCATTGAAAACAGAAGGAGAGATAAAAAGCTTCCAGGAAAAACAAAAACTGAAAGAATTTGCAAACACCAAACCAGCCCTATAGGAAATATTGAAAGGGGTCCTCTAAGCAAAGAGAGACCCTAAAAGTAGTAGATCAGAAAGGAACACAGACAATATACAGTAACAGTCACCTTACAGGCAATACAATGGCACTAAATTCCTATCTCTCAACAGTTACCCTGAAATTAAATGGGCTAAATGCCCCAATCAAAAGACAGAGTATCAGGATGGATAAAAAACAAAACCCATCAATATGCTGCCTACAAGAAACTCATTTTAGACCCAAAGACATCTCCAGATTTAAAGTGAGGGGGTGTAAAACAATTTACCATGCTAATGGACATCAGAAGAAAGCTGGGGTGGCAATCCTTAGATCAGATCAATTAGATTTTAAACCAAAGACTATAATAAGAGATCAGGAAGGACACTATATCATACTCAAAGGGTCTGTCCAACAAGAAGATCTAACAATTTTAGATATCTATGCCCCTAACATGGGAGCAGCCAACTATATAAACCAATTAATAACAAAATCAAAGAAACACACTGACAATAATAGTAGGAGACTTTAACACTCCCCTCACTGAAATGGACAGAACATCCAAGCAAATGATCAACAAGGAAATAAAGGTCTTAAATGACATATATACAATGGAATATTATGCCTCCATCAGAAAGGATGAACACCCAACTTTTGTATCAACATGGATGGGACTGGAGGAAGTTATGCTGAGTGAAACAAGTCAAGCAGAGAGAGTCAATTATCATATGGTTTCACTTACTTGTGGAGCATGAGGAATAACACAGAGGACATTGGGACATGGAGAGAAGAAGTGAGTTGGGGGAAATAGGAGGGGGAGACAAACCATGAGAGATTGTGGACTCTGAGAAACAAACTGAGGGTTTTGGAGGGGAGGAGGTGGGGGGTTGGGTGAGCCTGGTTGTGGGTATTAAGGAGGGCACGTGTTGCATGGAGCACTGGGTGTGGTGCATAAACAATGAGTTATGGATCACTGAAAAAAAATTAAATTAAAAAATAAGTGTTAGCATAAGTAAAAGTATAAGTGTTAGCAAAATAAGTATAAGTAAATAAGTATAAGTGTTAGCAAGCATAGGAAGAAATTTGGCCCCTTGTACATTGCTGCTGGGAATACAAAATGGTACAGCCACTATGGAAAACAGTTTGGGAGTAGCATAAAAATGTTAAACGTAGAATTACCTATGACCTCGTAATTACCACTTCTACTTATATATCCAAGAGAAACGAAAACACATCCATACAAAAACTTGCACACAAATATTTGTATCAGCATTATTCATAATAGTCAAAAATAAAAACAACCTAAATGTACATAAACTGAATATAATAAAATATTGTTCAGCCATAAAAAGAAATGAAATACTAACATATGTTACAATATAGATGAACCTCAAAAACAATATGCTAAGAGAAAGAAGCCAGTTGCAAAAGCTCACATATTATGCAATTCCTTTTATATAAATATCCAGAATTGGTAAATCCATAGAGACAGAAAGCAGATTAGTAGTTACCAGGGGCTGGAAGGGTAGAGGGGAATGACTGTTCTATGGGTAATGGGTTTCCTTTGGGGGTATAAAAGTATTTTGAAATAGAAGTAATAGCTACACAACATTTCAAACATACTGAATGCCACAGAATTATATACTTTAAAAGAGTAAATTTTATGTTTGTGATTTTCACTTCAGTTTTTGGTTAAAAAAGGAAAAAATGTTTCATTGACCTAAATGTAAGAGTTAAAAGTATAAAGCTTTTTTTTTTTTAAAGATTTTATTTATTTATTTGACAGACAGAAATCACAAGTAGGCAGAGAGGCAGGCACAGAGAGAGGGAGAGGCAGGCTCCCTGCCGAGCAGAGAGCCCGATGCGGGGCTCGATCCCAGGACCCTGGGGTCATGACCTGAGCCGAAGGCAGAGGCTTTAACCCACTGAGCCACCCAGGTGCCCCAAAAGTATAAAGCTTTTAAAAAAAAAAGTAGGAGCAAATCTTTAGGAGGCGGGATTAGGAAGTCTCCTTAGCTACAATACCAAAATCATAAGTGACAAAGGAAAAATTTCATCAACTGGCTCTCTCAAAAAATTAAAAGTTTGTGCTATAACAATGCTATCAAGGAAATTAAAAGACAACTGACAGAATAAGAAATAATACTTACAAATCTATTTGATAAGTCTTTTATCTAGAACATATAAGACCTTTCCAATTCAATAAATAAAATTATCAAAATTTAACATGTGTAAAAGATCTCATACATAATTCTCCCAAGGGAGGAAAAATAGCAAAAACAAAACAAAACAACCCAAACGAGCAAACAAAGAAAATATGCTTAACATTATTAGTCATTAGAGAAATGCAATTCAAAACCACAATGAGATACTAACTTCTCCCCACAAGGAAGACTATAATGAAAAAGAACAAAAATAATGAGTATTGAAGAGGATATAGAAAATTGGAACTCTCATTCATTGCTGGTGGGATTTGCAAATAGTCTGGCACTTCCTAAAGTGGTTACACATAAAATTGCCAAGGAATCCAGCAGTATATACTCTAGAGGAATGAAGACACATGTCTACACAAAAACTGGTACAATAATGTTCATATCAACATTGTTCATAATAGCCAAAGAGTAGAAACAACCCAAATGTCTTTCAACTGATGAATGAGTAAATAAAATGTGGTATATCCATACAATGTAATTCTATTCAGCAATTTAAAAAATAAAGTATTGAAACATGGTAAAGCATGGAGCCTTGGAAATATGCTAATCCAGTCACAACCAACAACACAGTGTATGAATTAATTTATATGAAATGTTCCAAATAACCAAATCTACTGAGACAGAAAGTAGATTAGTGGTTGCCTAAGTCTGAGAAAGGATGAGAGAGTGAAAGATTTGGAAGGAAAGGCAGCATAAGGATTTAAGGTTTCTTTTGGAGATGATGAAACTGTCCTAAAATTAGGTTGTGGTGATGGTTGTACAAATCTGAGTATACTAAAAACATTGAACTGTGTACTTTAAATGGGTAAATTACATGGCATGTGAATTATATCTTAATATAGCTTTTTAAAAAAGACTCTTATATGGCTTAATTGTGTAGCTTCTGATAATTCTAGCTTAATCCAAGAAGAAAATTAAGAGGCTCTATAGCAGTGGTTCTCAAATGGGGTCAGTTTTGCCCTCAGAGTACATTTAAAAATGTCTGCAAGCATTTTTGTTTGTCACAAATTGGGGGACAGGGGATACTACTGGCTTCTTGTGGGTAGAGGACAATGATGATTCTTAATACCTTGCAATGCACAGGACGGTCTCCTGCAAGAAAGAATTGTCTTCTCCAAACTGTGAATTGTGCTGAGGTTGAGAAATCCAGACATAGAGAAACAAAAGGGCAATGTCACTGACATCATTCCCTATAACCATTACTTCTGACAAGTAGCTTAGACAAAAAGCCAGAAAATATTAGCTCATGCATGTACAGGATGTAGGGAGTAATTGGGTGGCTATGTGGTAATCATAGTCTAGAGGCCTGGTTGCCTTATAGAAAATAATACAAGAAAGTACATTACTATGGTCTAGGAGAAATTACCTCTTAGTGTACTAGATAGTAGGCCTTAAATGTTGGTAAGTCCCTTCTAGCAGTCTAACAGTTTAAAAATCAGTGAGCCCACGGCTTTGGGTTTCTCTAACCTGGAAGATTCCTTTCTTAAATAGGTATGACCTCAGGAAGGACTGGGAGGTACCAGAAGCTTGAATCCATTCCTTTTTTTGTATCTCTATCACATATGTTAATTGTACTTCTTGTTCGTGGACTTGTTCAAGAGCATATGAAAACAAACAAATAAATAAACCTATCTAACTCAGAAGGATGTTGCAAATACTAATAAAATATATCACTAAAGAACCTGGAATTTGCCCATGGCTCAAAAAAATGCTAGCTACTTTTACTGTTAAAAAGTATCATCTAAAATTTTAGCATAAAAATAATAGGTATCTGGGGAAAGTGACAAAGATGTATGAGATGTTTATGGAAAAAAATGTCAAACTATTGAAAAGCATTAGAGACAACTGGAGAGAGATCTAGTTCGTGAGTAGGAAGATTCGATATTTAAATCAATTATTCTCATGTTATACACAAGTGATGAATTATTGAACTTTAGATCTAACACTAATGATGTTCTGTATCTTGGCCAACTGAATTTAAATAAAAATAGTAAATTAATTTTTCTCAAGTAATCTATTTATTTAATCCAATTCCAATCAAAATCCCAGTAGGAAGGTTTTTGGAACTTGACCATCAGATGCCAAAATTTAAATGGAAGAGCAAAGAATGAAGAACAACCAAGAATATTTTGAGAGAGAAGATGACAAAAGGACTGGTTCCATGAGATACCATAAAGATATAATAATTAAAATAGTGTAGTATGGCTTAGGAACAGGTAAATAACCTGCTTTAGCTTGGGTTCCTCAGGTATAATACCAAAAGATTATTTTGACTGCTTATGAAGGAGGGTAATCCAAGGGAATGAGCAGTGACTGAAAATAGAATGAAGCAAGGAGTGTTTGCGAGATGCATTGCTGAGCTGACCACTACTTGTGTAAAGTGCAAAATTTGCAGAACTGTCTTTGAAAAGGCTGAATAAACTGTGTCTCAAGAGAATCTCTTTAGAAGAGGAAAAATTTATACTCAGGTCCCAGTCTCACTGACCAATGTTCCACAGGGCATGAATTGGATTGTAGAGTAGCTCTATTTTTAATTTTTAAAGAAAACTCCATACTGTTTTCTGCAATGGCTACGCCAGTTTGCATTCCAACCAACAGTATGCTAGGGTTTCCTTTTTTCCACATCTTTGCCAACATTTGCTGTTTTTTGTGTTTTTTGGTTTTAGCCATTCTGACAAGTATGAGGTGATAACTCATTGTGGTTTTTGATTTGCATTTCCCTGATGATTAATAATATTGAGAGACTTTTCATGTTTCTCCTGGCCATCTGTATTTTTTTTTTTTTTAAGAAATGTCTGTTCATGTCTTCTGCCCATTTTTTAACCGAATTATTTGTTTTAAGGGTGTTGAGTTGTAGAAGTTCTTTCTATGTTTTGGATACGAAGCCTTTATCAGATATGTCATTTACAAATATCCTCTCCCATTCACTAAGTGGTCTTTTTGTTTTGATGACTGTTTTCTTTGCTGTGCAGAAGCTTTTTATTTTGATGTAGTCCCAACAGTTTATTTTTGCTTTTGTTTCCCTTGCCTCAGGAGATGTATCTAGAAAAATGTTGCTTTGGCCAATGTCAGAGAAATGACTCTCTGTGCTCTCTTCTAGTATTTTTATGGCTTTCGGTCTCACATTTAGGTCCATAATCCATTTTGAATTTATTTTTGTATATGGTTTAGGAAAGTGGTCTAGTTTCATTCTTTTGCATATAGTTACCTAGTTTTCCCAACACCATTTGTTGAAGAAACTGTCTCTTGCCCACTGAATATTCTTGCCTTCTTTGTAGAAGATTAATTGAACATATAATCATTGGTTTATTTCCAGGCTCTCTACCCTGTTCTATTGTCTATTTTTGTGCCAATACCATACTGTTTTGATTACTACAGCTTTTTAGTATATCTTGAAATCTGGAATTTTGATACCTCCAGTTTTGTTCTTTTTCAAGATTGCTTTGGTTATTCAGGGTCTTTTGTGGTTCTATACAAATTTTAGATTTATTCTAGTTCTGTGAAAACTGCTGTTGGCATTTGGATAGGGATTGCATTAAATCTGTAGATTTCTTTGGGTAGTATGGACATTTTAACAATATTTGTTCTTTTAATCCATCAGCATGGAATCTTTCCGTTTGTCTTGTTTTCAATTTCTTTCATCAATGTTTTATAGTTTTCAGATACAGGTCTTTTATTTCCTTGGCTAAGTTTATTTGTTCGTATTTAAATTTTTTGGTGCAATTGTAAATGAAATTTTTTCTTAATTTCTCTTTCTGTTGTTTCATTATTCATGTATAGAAATGCAACAGATTTCTATATACTGATTTTGTATCCTATGACCTTATAGAATTCATTTATCAGTTCTAGTACTTTTTTGGTGGCATCTTTAGAGTTTCTTGCATAGAATATCATGTCACCTAAAAACAGTGAAAGCTTCTTCCTTACCAATTTGGATGCCTTTCATTATTTTTTTTCCTTATCTGATTACTGTGGCTAGGACTTTCAGTACTGTGTTAAATAAAAATGGTGAGAGTGGACATCCTTAGCTTGTTCCTGATCTTAGAGGAAAAGCTGTTTTTCACCAATAATATTATCTGTGGGTTTTCACATATGGCCTTTATTATATTGAGGTATGTTCCCTCAAAGACTACTTTGTTGAGAGTTTTATCACAATTGGATGTTCTACTTTGTCAAAGGCTTTTTCTGCCTCTATTGGAATGATCATATGGTTTTTATCCTTTCTCTTATTGATGTGATATATCATGTTGATTGATTTGCAAATTTTGAACCTCCCTTGCATCACAGGAATAAACCTCCCTGATCATGGTGAATGATTTTTTTAATGTGTTGTTAAATTCACTTTTCTTACATTTTGTTCATTTTGTTGAGGTTTTTTACATCTATGTTCATCAGAGATATTGGCCTGCAGTTCCTTTTTTTTTTGTAATATCTTTATCTGGTTTTGGTATTGAGTGTCTTTATCTGGTATTGGTTTTGGTATTGTCTTTATTTAGTTTTGTATTTGGTACTCACTCATGAGTGAATTTGGAAGATTTCCTTCCTCTTCTATTTTTAAAAAAAGAATAAGCATTAACTCTTTAAATATTTGGTAGAATTCACCCGTGAGACTATCTGGTCCTGGACTTTTGTTTGTTGCTTGGTTACTGTTCAATTTCTTTGCTGGTAATCAGTCTGTTCAAGTTTTCCATTTCTTTCTGATTCAGTTTTGGGATATTATATGTTTATAGGAATTTATACATTTCTTCTAAATTGTCCAGTTTGCTGGCATATAATTTTTCATAACATTCTCTTAAAATCCTTTGTATTTCTGTGGGTTGATTTTTATTTCTCCTCTTCATTTTTTATTTTACATGGGCTTTTTTAGTTTCTATTTTGTTTATTTCTGCTTTCATCTTTATTATTTCCTTCCTTCTACTGGTTTGTGGTTTTGTTTATTCTTTTTCTAGCTTCCTTATGGGTAAGGTTAGATTTTTGAGATTTTTCTTGTTTCTTTTTCTTGTTTCTTGTTTCTTGTTTTTCCTGTATTGCTAAACACTTCTTGCTAGAATAGCTTTTGCTGCATGCCAAGGATTTTGGACAACTGTGTTTCATTTTCATTCATATACATGTATTTTTGGATTTCTCCTTTGATTTCTTGTTTGACCCATTCATGGTTTAATAACATGTTATTTAACCTCCATGTGTTTGCCTTCTTTCCAGATTTCTTTTCCTATGGTTGATTTCTAGTTTTTTAGTGTTGTGGTCAGAACATGGTATGATTTCAATCTTTAGGAATTTGTTGAGATTTGTGATATATTCTGGAGAATGTTCCATGGACACTTGAAAAGAATATGTATTCCTCTGTTTAGGATGGAATGTTCTGACTATAACCATTAAATCCATCTGGTCCAATGTGAAATTCAGAGCCATTGTTTCCTTGTTGATTTTCTGTTGGATGATCTATCCATTAATGAAAGTGGGGTGTTAAAATCTATTATTATTTTACTTCCTTTATGTTTGTTATTAACTGCTTTATGTATTTGGGTGCTCCCATGTTGGGTGCATAAATATCTACAATTGTTATAGCTTCTCATTGCATTGGTCTCTTCATAATTTTATAATGTCCTTGTTTTGCCTATCATTATGGTCTTTGTTTTAAAGTCATTTTGTCCAATATAAGCACTAGTACCCGGCTTTTTTTTTGCTTCTGTGCATGATAAATGCTTTTCCATCTCTTCACTTTCAATCTGCATTTGTCCTTAGGTTGGAAATGAATCTTTTGTTGGCAGCAGGTGGAAGGGTCTTCTTGCTTTTTTATCCATTCTGTCACCCTGTCTTTTGATTGGAGCTTTTAGTCCATTCACATTCAAAGTAACTAGTGATAGGTATGTACTTATTGCCATTGTGTTACCTGTCTTATAGTTGTTTTTGTAGTTCTTCTCTGTTCCTTTCTTGTCTTGCTCTCTTCTTTCACAGTTTTCTAGTTTTCTTCTGTGAAGTACTTGGATTCCTTTCTCTGTATTTTGTGGATATCTATTCCTGATTCAATTTGTAGTTAATGTTAGGCTTGTAAATAACATCTTAGCATATAGTAGTTTACATTAAGTTGATGGTTGCTTAGGTTTGAACCCATTCTTTACTTTTCTTCCCCACCTCGTGTTTTACATAAATGATGTCATAATTTATATCCTTTTATTTTGTGAATCCCCTGACTGTTTTTTATAGATATACTAAATTTTACTTCCTCCTTTTCTTACTCCTGCTTACAGTCTTTCCTTTCCACTCAAAGAGTCCCCTCCAACATTTCTTATAGGGATGGTTTAGTGGTCATGAATTTGTTTAACTTTTGTTTGTCCAATAAACTCTTTATCTCTCCTTCTACTCTGAAAGATAGCCATGCTGCACAGAGCATTCTTGTTTATAGTTTTTTTGGGTTTCTTCCAGCACTTTGAATATATCATGACACTTTATTCTGGCCTGCAAAGTTTCTCCTGAAAAATCAGCTGATAGCCTTATAGGGTTTCCCTTGCATATAACTCTTTTCCTTTTTCTTGCTACTTTTAAAATTATCTCTTTTTCACTATTTTTTAAATGTTTTCTAAAAAGAATTTATTTATTTATTTATTTATTTATTTATTTGAGAGAGAGAGAGAGAGACAGTGAGAGAGGGAACACAAGCAGGAGGAGTAGGAGAGGGAGAAGCAAACTCCCCTCTGAGCAGGGAGCCCAATGTGGGGCTTGATCCCAGTCCTGGAATCAAGACTTGAGCCGAAGCAGATGCTTAACCAACTGAATCACCCAGGTGCCCCACTTTTTTTTTTTTCACTATTTTAATTCCTATGTGTCTTGGTATGGACTTCCTTGGGTTGATTTTGTTGGGGACTCTGTGACTCCTGGATCCAGGTTTCTGTTTTCGTTCCCAGGTTCAGGAACATTTCAGGTATTATTTCTTCAAATAAATTTTCTGCCCCATTTTCTCTCTCTTCTCCTTTTGGGATCCTTATAATGAAGATGTTATTATGCTTCATGGTGTCACTGAATCCCCTTAGTCTATTTTCATTTTTTTGTTATTCTTTCTTTGCTGTCCTGTTCAGCTTGATTGCTTTCCATTATTCTGTCCTCCAGCATGGGTGGTTCAGTGGTAGAATTCTCACCCACCATTATTCTGTCCTCCAGGTTGCTGATCCATTCTTCTGCTTCCTCTAATCTACTATTTATTCCACCTAGATATTTGTAATTACAGTTACTGAATTTTTCATCTCTGATTATTTTTTTCTTGTTTTCTATCTCTTTGTTAAGGGTCTCACTGAGGTCATCCATTCTTTCTTCCAGTACAGTGAATATCTTTATGACCATTACTTTAAGTTCTCTATCAAGCATATTACTTCTCTCCATTTCTTTTATTTCTGTTCTTGTGATTTTTGTCCTGTTCCTTTATTTGGGACATATCTCTTTGTATCTTAAATTTTTCTAACTCTTTGTGTCTGTTTCTATGTATTAGAAAAGTCAGCTAAATCTCATGATTTTAAAAGTATTTGCCTTATGAAGAAAAGATCCTGTAGTGCCCTGTAGTGCAATGTCCCCTGTTCACCAAAACCTGGCACTTCAGGGATATGTCTTATGTATGTTGTTTGTGCCCTACTATTGTGCTGAGCCACTTTTGCCTTCAATCCAGTAATCTGTAATGGCTCTCTGCCTGTTGTGGGCAGGGTTTGGTCCCTGTGTTGTTAGTGGACTGGCTGCCTTAGACTTGGGTTGAATCAGATGAGGCATATTTCAGAGATGTGATAGCATTATACTGCAGGGCAATTTCCCTGTATTGTCCCCTGAGAAGCTGTAGTTGGTAGGCAGGGCCTGAAGTCAACCAGATGTCTGCCCCGAACCCACAGTTGGGGCCACATTTGGAGTGGTGTGTGTGGTTACTTTCCACTTTCTTTGGGGCAGAAATTACTATGGAGTGGTGCTGGTCCCTGTCAGGGATGCTTGGATACCACCAGACTTGCAGTACCTATTTGGATGGGCTCTGGCCAATGGTGTATTGGAGGGGGCAGGCCTATAGGAGATCACAGATGTGAGGCATGTGGTATTAGTAAGGTTTTGGTAGATCTGCTGTGGGAGGGAAGCTGGAGCTGAGCCCTGGTGGGGGAGAGGGGGTGTTTGCAAGAGAACACAGGGTTGGGTCTGCTGTTAGCAAGTTAGGTAGCTAATATTGGCACTGTGGTGGTTTCTACAGGTGCCCATGTGTCTAGGTTGGGGTGAGGGAGGAAAATGTCACCTGCCAGCAATTTTTTTCTTGGAGAAGTCTCCCAGTGATCCATGCTCCCACAGTGCATGCTGAGATTGGTAAACAAATCTCTCTCTTTTATACCCCAGGATATATGATATGTATGTATGTATGTATATATATATATATATATATATATATATATATATACATATATCCAGAGATACAGCATATATATATGCTGTATCTCTGGAGGGCTGTTCGTTGTGCTGTCTCTTTAAGGACGGGGAGTCTGCCCTCCTGGCTATCCCCAAACCAAACCTGCTGATTTTTAAAGTTCCAGGTGTTACGCCCACTGATTGTAAGAACTCATGAAATTAAGTCCCTCCTGTTTTCAAAACCAAATGTTATGGGGATTTATCTTCCTAATGTGGATTTCCTGGGTAACTGGTGTGAGGGTATCTTTCTCCCCCCTCTCTGCACTTGAAGCAGCTCTACCTCCCATGGAAAATCCCATGGGTCTGTTGAGTTCACAACCATGTCTCCACACTTCCTACCCTCTTCAATGTGGCCTTTTCTCTACATTTAGCTGTGGAGAATCTATTCTTCTAGTCTTTGGGTCATTTTCTAGGTTTTAACACTAATGTGGGTGTTATCTAGTTTTATCTGTGGGACAAAGTGAGCTTAGGGTCCTCCTCCTCCACCATCTTCCCTGGAAGTCTAATAAAGTTTAAATAAAGTATATTTAAGCCTCCCAAGGCTAGTAGGTTAGTAAGTGTTGGAGATTTAATTTAAAATAAATCAGTCTAACTCCAGCCTTAGAACTATGCTCCTTTCTTGAGAAAAACTGTACCCAAACTTTTAGTTCTAATAGGAGAAAACAGAGCATGTACTACAAATATTTATTATAATTTTTATCTGCAATAGTGTATGATATATATTATGTACATTATAAACAAGGCACAAAAATAAAATCAAAGAAATGTTATAAATAGAATACTAGTTATACTACACTTTATCTCACTTCAGATTATTCTTACTACCTCTATGTGCTTGTCTAATTACAATTTATATTCCTAATTCTAGTGTGAAATATATTACCTTGCTTATAGCAGATACACAATAAATGTTGTGAATAAAAGATTATGAAGTTTTCTTCTATGCTGTTATACTCTATACTCTGTGCTGTAATATACTAACATATTTGAATGCAAACGTGCTCAAAGCAGCATCCTTGAATTGATTTTTAATATATCTGCTAGCTTTCAGCTGCTAAAGGTCAAGCTTCAGTCATCTTCCTCAGAGCATTAGTTAAAAGAGAGAGTTTGTTATATAGCATGAACAGCTGGTATCCCAAAAGGGACATTTGCAAGGAGAAGGAGGAAGGTCCTCAAAGGCATACATATTCCATTCAAAATTGTTTGCTTAATTCTCCTATCTGTAATCCCACAGAAAATAAATGCTCGTCTCTTTAAAAACCCTATATCTGCTGGGGAATTTGTGATTGTTTAATAACCATAGCTCTCAAATTTTTTTTTTCAATGAATGGAATGAACTATAGGGGTAGATCTTCAACCTGGAGGTGATTGTCTGTGGACTGGATGGAAGTGTGTGTTTTATTTCCTTCCCCACCAGATGAGAGGGTATAAAAGCAGTCACCTGTCAACCCACTCTAGCAATGAAATTCAGCAGCCTATTGTCCCAATCACTGCTCTCAATCACCCTAAACGGCCTCCAGAGGCCATCATTATTATAGGACATGTTCCTAAGAGTAGATAAATGGAACTCCACCTGCCAGCCTGCATAGGGAAAGATGGACATTCTTGGCCAAAAATATGAAAGGGCCTGGAGCTTTATTGACATATACATCAAAAATAGTTAGCAATGAAAGCAGCTGTTGTGGCGTGCTTTCACTACGACGTGTTTGGAATATGCTGTGAATTGAAATACAGACCTCCTGACAAGCAATTTACCTTCTGTCAGTCTCCATGTGCTTGCAGCATTACTGGGTACTCGCTGTGATAGGCCACTTAAAGCTGCACATGTGTACAGTTTGGATGAAAGATTAACTACAATTTGAGGCAGGAAGTAACGAATTGTGGAGTGTCATTCATAACGGCCTACATTGTCATCTGCAGGGTGATACCATATCAAGAAGGTGCCTCTGTTGTGACTGCCTTATGGAATCAGATGTCATTCATTCTAATGAAGATCTGACTACAATTCTAATAAGCAGAGTGCAAGACATCTCAGGACTGGAAGCATTAATCTGCCTTGTTTGTTGACATTATAGAGATGACTAAAATGCCATTATACAAGAAATATTTTTCAGAAGTGATTCAATAGGGGCAATTGCAACACAGTGTATAATGGCCCAGAACAAAAGATGTGCCAGAAGTTAATTTCTGTATTTATTCTTCTCAGTTGATTCAGTACATTGAATTCCCCCTCCCTTAAAAAATTTCTACTAGATGAAACATTATGATGTCTCATGAGTAAAGTACTGATTGTTTTGTCTCAGCAATAAGTGGAATTCCAGTCTCTTTGATGGAAAATTCTATATCAAGTTCTGATGGCACTTTCAGAAAGCAATGTACCATTTATTATGAATAAGAGTAGATTAAATACCTAGTTACTCTTTCCCTAAAATTGTTGCCCTAAACCATGGTATCTGCAGCTCTAGAACAATATTTGGTCAAATCTAAAGAAAAATAAGTAACTGATGTAGATTTTCCTCCCCCTTCTCATTTTCAATCTGATAAACTACTCAACAGTGTCAAGTTCATGGGCAACTGCCAAATCTGGTATGTCTATAGAAATCAAGCGTCCTACAAGTTATAATCAACTTTCAGTATAATCAACTTTCAAGTATAATCAACTATCAGTCATTACACATTTGTTTTTGAAAAGAAGACAGAGTTTCATTTTCCTCAATAAGTGTTTGAAAGCTGTTCAGTGCCTCTTTCCTTTCACAAACATGTGATCCTTTGGGTTCCTTGGGTTAGTCGTTAATTCTTTGCAACTCAAGTAGGAAGAAAGGATTTAGAACAATGATATCTTCAAATATCCAATGCACTTGCTTCTGTGACTGTGTATCCAAGATCCCTGCAGCTGATTATCAATCCACAACCACCCTAGTATCTAATCCTGTGATTTTCACTTTACTGCTAAAATTATATATTTTTTGATATTTTGTGTCTAGCATTTCTACTTCTGCTTCAGATCAAAGTGGGTTTAAAGTTCTTAGTGAGCCTGAGAATCAAGGCTTTCAACCTCCTCATGCTAGTCCAACTGCTCTGGAGTTCTAACACTATCACAAAAAACAAGGTTTTTGTTTGTTTTACATTCTACTTCTCTAAAAAAAAAAAAAGAAAAGAAAGAAGGAAGAGGAGATATTATCACTAGTTTCTGATGTATACTGAAAGATTTTACTAAACTTGTTTTAGAAGCATATTCCTGTAAATAACAATTCCAAACATGTTCCTATGAGTATAAATATATGCATGTATTCCAGAGACCATAAATTCACAAAATCATTTGTTGTGATTGGCTCTTGGGCATTTGGCAGCTAATGCTGGCTCAACCCAGAAAATTTATGTGAGGTGAGTTCTAACAGGCCTGTGTGTATCAAAGCAGAGGCAATACTGTGGGCGACTTTCACTTTCAGTGAAACTGCCTTAATTGAGTCTTTTGGTAGCTTCCAGCCAATAAATAGCTGAAGGAAATCACCAGCAGCTGTCTAGCTGCTGGCAGACATAGGCTTTAAGGCAGCCATGCAAATTAGCATGTTTCTGGAGCCCCTCCCAAAAAACAAATGGGCTACAAACACCAAAGCTTCCATTGAATGGCTTACTTTTGCCTTTCTATTAACTCAGGCCTGTTCTTAATTCCTATTTCTATTCCTATTGTTGCTAACAATCTACCCCAAATTAGTGGCTTAAAGCAGTACAAATCTATTACCTTATACTCCTAAACATCAGAGCACAAAAATGGGATTTACCTAAAATCAAGGTGTCAGAAGAATAATGTTTTTTCTGGAGGCTTTAGAGCAGAATCCAGTCCTTGTCTTTTCCAGTTTCTAGAGGCCACCTACATACTTTGGTTTGTAGCCCCTTCCACCATCTTCAAAACCAGCGGTTCAATACTCCTCTCTAACTCTGATCCTCCTGCTTCCCTCTCCCCCTTACAAGGATTCCTGTGATTACATTGAGCAGATCTGGATAATCTCCCCATCCAAAAACCCTTAAATTCATCACATCTGCAAAGTCTCCTTTGTTGGATAAAGAAACATAATCACAAGTTCTGGGGATTAGAATGTGGACATGTTTGAAGGACCTCAAAGATGCTATCCATACCTCTTACAGTAATGCTTTCTGTGTCCATTGTCTTTTTCCCCTTTACAACCTTCAGAGGTAGTGATGGCAGGCAGGACTCTCACTCCCACATATGAGTGAGGAAATGGATGTGGCTTGCCCAACCCCACACTGCTTTAGGCAGAATTATATGTCCTGCATTGTAAAGGGAATGCAAAACTCATCACTTATTTATTTATTTTTACCTCTACTTTTGTAACTGAATGAGGAGAACTGGGCTACCACAGAGGCATGCAGAGAGGACCTGGTCCCACTTGACGATATTGCATCTAGCCAAATTCCTTCCCATGTCAGCCTCTCAGAGCTTGCATCTCTGCTTTCTTTGGATTCTGAAGCTAGGTTTAACGGACCATACCTTTCACTTTCCTTTCTTAATTCTCCCATCTACTCTTCTTTTTACACCTCTCCTCCGGGAAGCACCAATGCTCTGAAAGAATCTATCACTTCAGATCAACAAGAATTTTAAAAACAAATATTATTTATGGGACACAACATTAGGTGGCACTGTTTGGTAGACCGGAAGTAGACAGTGACAGCATTACAGTTCCAACAGTGCAGTAGTGAGACCAGGATTCGAATTTCAATATATTCTTTGCAATCCAGGTAACCTTGGCCAGATTACTTTGTGCTTCTCTGAGTCTCAATACCCTTTTCTTCAAAGAGGTGATAACATGTCACAGCTGCTATAGATTAAAAAGAATGATGTATGATAGTACCAAGCTGGCATGTAGAATGTTGGACATATTTTTCCCCCTTTCTTCTTTCTTATTGCTCAGAGAAAAGAATAGTTGAATCATTAGATCCAGGTTAGGGGTATCTGCATGTTAAAAAAACAAGGGGGGGGATTTTTATTTGACGATATTTAACATATGTAAAAAAAAAAACCTAAAAATTTGGAATTTTGAGTATTATGACAAATGCAGAGGTGTTTTTAGGTGGACATCTTCCCGCTGTTTGTCAAATCTCATCATGTAACTATCAATGCAAGATTGCAGGAAACTATAGTTATTCTAATAAATTACATGGGAGATTGCTTCAGATATATAATAAAAAATGACTAGATAATACAAATCTATTTCCTTAATACAGGAGCATCCTAGGGAAGTGGAAAATAGTAAAATAAAGTCCTTGTCCTATCATCTTTATTTCACTCTCTTTCATTCTTTCCAATTTCATTCATAATTTGCCCATACATTAACTTATTTGATATTTTGTGAGTATTTACTGTGTGCCAATTACAAGATCCTAGGAATACTGTAATTAATCAAGCTTGGTTGGTTTTACAAGATGGCACAGATAAGCAGTAACAGTTAAAGACAATAAGTACTATGAAAAAAGTACGGCAAGATGCTTTAGGAGCAGGGTGAAAGGGTATTCATTCTAGGTATTAAGGTAATAGAGTCAGGGACGTCTCCCTGGGAAGGGAATATCTAATATAAGAACCAAATAATAATAATAGGAATTAATAATATTAGGAAATTATTGTTTATAATATTTCCTATTAATATAAATAATAATAGGAAATAATAACAAGTAGGAATTAGCCAGATTAGGAGAGAGAGGAGCAGGTGTATTCCAGGCAAAAGCAGAACATATATGAAGACTTGAAGAAGAGAGCACGTGGCATGTTTAGGGGACTATAGGACATTCATGTGGCTAGAGCAGTTTTTAAAACATTAGGAAATTAGGAAATATGCTTTCCCTTTCTGCTTTCCCAGGCCCAATAGATTTCTTGAATAGAAATGTGGACACCATCTGCCTCCCTTCCTCATGCACACTCTCCCAGGGAAGAAGATATGTAACTTTTTCTACCAGAGAAAATTCCCTAGATATTTTCCAAGTAATCTAAAATGTTTCCTTCAGAAGAACTGGCCATTTTCCCATACCCCTGAACCCATATTTTGAGGAAAATATTCTCATGCTTCAAACTACCAGAGTGACTCCAATCTTAATGTATAGGGTTAGAAAATATAGATTGAAAAAATATAATGGGTAGACCATTGGAATTAAGCAAAAAGTACTCCTACAGTTCCTGTACTTGGCCTCCCAGACTTGGACATGCAAAATGTGATCCAGTCAGGAGACTGAGTGGCTATACATCAACTGAATGGCTGCTACTTTGGGAGTCGCTCTGAAAACTGACCCCCTTCTCTTGTCACCATCAATACTTCTTTTTCTATAACAAAAGTAGATTGCCAGCTTTTCTAGAACAATCATACAAGAATCATACAACAAAGGAATTATGTATTATAGGAGATCTATCTTTAATCTGAAATTTGTTTTACACAAATATTTAGAAAAAGAGAAAGAAGACCCCCAGGTACATATTGGAGTTTGAGTCTTTTATGTCCTGGGGAACCAAAGGCAGGAAGAACTGGAGGGCTTTCTGTTTAATTTAAGGTCTGTCTTTTCTTATGGTCTGTCTGTTGAGAGCACAGAAGCCAAGAGACTAGAATACAAGGTTCTTTTTTTTTTTTTTAAGATTTTATTTATTTATTTGACAGAGAGATCACAAGTAGGCAGAGAGGCAAGCAGAGAGAGAGAGAGAGGGAAGCAGGCTCCCCGCTGAGCAGAGAGCCTGATGCGGGACTTGATCCCAGGACCTGAGATCATGACCTGAGCTGAAGGCAGCGGCTTAACCAGCTGAGCCACCCAGGCGCCCCTAGGATACAGGGTTCTATCTCAATGCAACAGAGCTGTTCTAGAGGAAAGCATGGAGAACTTTCAGAGTTCAGTGATATAGAGCCTAGACATATGAATCTATTTCCAACAACGGATCTGAGATTTGGGTTTGATAGACCTACAAATGGGCAGGGAATAAAACCATTGCAAATTTTACTAATCAGTCCCTTGCTGGTAAAGAATCAGATCTGAATAGCTATCTTCAGTATAAGTGAAAAGGAAAAGACACACACACACACACACACACACACACACACACACACACTAACATGAAATAAACAACCCAAGGGCAAGAAGTTGAAAAGAACGTCATAAACAAAGGGACTGAAAAGACTCAGAGGAAGAAGAGAACTCCTAAAGTGATTTACCTTAACTATCAAAATTAACATAAAACTGTTGAAAACTCAATAGGATACAATAAAATGGGAATTCATACATAACAAAGACTGAGGAAAGAAAAAAGGTGAAATAAAACTATGAGTATGCTAAGGAAAACCAAAACTAAACTAAAACACATCACAAAATTACAATAAAGAGAAAAAAAATTACAATAAAGAGTATAGTTTACACCACATAAAATCAACTCAGCAATAAGGAGGATAAACTTCAGATTGTCCCTTAGAAAGAAGGATAAAATAACAAAGAACTAAAACAAATGAGAGGTGATGGTGGACTAGAAATTGCAATATAACCTCAAAATTATATTACTGCTTAAGGAATAAACTAAAACAACTGCAACAAAAGCAAGAATTCAAATACAAAATTTCAGAAAACTTTGGTGAGCTCATAAAAGACATAGTGATGCAGATTTTGAAAGGCACACAGCTTCTTTGCAAAAATCAGTGAGAAGCCATGAGCTCAGGGGAAAAAAAAAAAACATTGACAAAACCAACATCTTTTCATGATAAAAACTCTCAAAAGATTGGAAATAGAGAGAAATCACCTCAATATAATAAAAGCTTGGGGCACCTGGTTGGCTCACTTGGTTAAGCATCTGACTCTTGGTTTTGGCTTAGGTCATGATCTCGGGGGTCATGGGATCCAGCCCCACATCAGGATCCAGGCTCAGGGAGGAGTCTGCTTGAGATTATCTCCCTCTGCCCATCACTCTACTATCTTGTGTGTTCTCTCTCTCTCTCAAATAATTAATATTTTTATTTTTTAAAAGATTTCATTTACTTATTTATTTGTCAAAGAGAAAGAGAGAGAGAGAGTACAAGCAGGAGAGCCACAGGCAGAGGGAGAGCTCCCCGCAGAGTAAGGAGCCAGATGTGAGACTCAATCCCAGGACCCCACGACTCCAGGATCATGATCTGAGCCAAAGGCAGATGTTTAACTGACTAAACCACCCAGGAGACCCTAAATAAATCTTTAAAAAAATAATAAAAGCAATATTTGACCAGACCATAGTTAACATCATACTCAACAGTGAATGACTGAAAGCTTTCCACAGAATTTAGGAACAAAGCAAGGATTCTCACTCTCATCACTTTATATAATGTAGTACTGGAAGTCCTTACCACAGAAACTGGGCAAGAAAAAGAAATAAAAGCATTCAAACTGGAAAGTTTGAAATCTGGAATCCCTAGAGATTTTACAAAACAAAACAAAACAAAACAAAACAAAACCTATTAAAACTAACAAAAGAATTCAGCAAGGTCACAAGATTAAAAAATCAACATACAAAAATCAGTTGTAATTCTATGCACTAATAATAAACTACCTAGGAAAGGAAATTAGGAAAACAGTTTCATCTATAATAGCATCAAAAAGGTTAAAATGCTTAGGAATAGAGGCTCAACATCACAAATCACCAGGGAAATGCAAATCAAAACCATAATAAGATCACCTCACACCTGTCTGAATGGCTAGAATAAAAAAGACAAGAAATAACAAATGGTGAAGATATGGAGAAAAAGGAACTCTCGTGCATTTTTGTGGGAATGTAAATTGTTACAACCACTGTGGAAAATAGTATGGGATTTCCTCACAAATAAAAAATAGAAATACATGTGATCTAATAAGTCCACTGCTGGGTATCTACCCAAAGAAAATGTAAACACTAATTTCAAAAGACACATGTACCCTTATGCTTCTTTCAGCATTGTTTGCAATAGCTAAGATGTGGAAGCAATCCGTGTCCATCAACAGATGAATGGATAAAGGAAAGGTGGTACATATATGGAATATTACTCAGCCATAAAAAGATGAGATATTGCCATTTGTCACAACATTGTCTAAAGAACAAAACAAATGAAGGAACAAACAAAAAGTAGAATCAGATCTGTAGATACAGAGAATAAACTCATAGTTGCATTGGGGAGTGGGAGATACAAACTTCCAGTTATGCACATGCTCTCTCTCTCCGTCTCAAATAAATAAAACTTAAAAAAAGAAGAAACTCAAATTCAGCTGTTAATTTTTACAGTACACATAAAATATAAATAAATAATGGAATGATTATTTGTGATAATAAGTGTGATAAAAAGTGATAGAATAAGATACATTTAAATACTAGACAAAAGGAAACTGATGGGTTGATAATATTAGAACTAATAGCACCTACTGTGATATAATAATAGAAACATTTTGTCAATAAAATATGACAATTATAACCTGTATTCATTGCAACCTTGTCTCACATACCGAGCAAATATTATCAAAATAATATGGAAATCAGCAAATCTACAATCATAGTGGCATACTTAAAAATGTATCTAGAGCCAGAATCAGTGAGGATATAGATTTGAACAGCTTAATTAGTAAATTCAGTCCAGTGGATTATTCTGAAGACACTACTGCACTCACAAAATAGAGATAACACTTTTATTCTTCAAGGAGAGATGGGATAATCACAAAAATTGACTATGTATTAGGCCCCAAAAGGATGTTGCAAAGTCTAAAAAACTGGAAATCTATAATAAAAATATATTGCCCCAAATTTATATATTTGGAGACCAAAGTGAGTCTAAATAATTCAGAGTTGGGGGGGATCATAATGGAAATTTCAAAATATTCAGACTATGTCATTGTACATAGTTATTTAAGAGCTCACTGCCTTCCTGAGTTTCAGTGTATTCTGCATCTCAATGCCTCTTCCCAAAGCCTAACACCCCATCCAGGCTATGTCCTCAGTTTCTCTGAGCCCTGTGAGAGCTCTGGAGTTTGTTCCCTTCACAGCTCCTGTCATCATTTGCCCCACCCAACAGAGGCTGGCTCTCCCTGTGCCCAGATTAGTGTTCAACAACTAAACCTAAGACCCTGTGAATCTCTGGAGCTCTTTCTCTATGACCTGTCCCCTGCTTCCTCTGGTTCTCTGCTCCACAGATTCCAGCTGCCTGAGCTTCCTCTAACCCCGCCTCTGTCACCCTGACCCAGCCAGTCCTTTGTGGGATCCCTGCTTTGCACACTGGTCAGGAAAATGCCTCTGGGCAGAAAGCCAAGGCAGCCATTCTCAGGGATCACACAGTCCTGTTTTGCAATGTCTGAAAATAGTCCCATATATATATATATATTTTTTTTTTCCAGTTCCTAGTTATTTACAGCAGGAAGGCAAGTTCAGCACCAGTTACTCCCTCATAGCTGGAGGCAGCAGTGTGACCCATATGATCTTAGCATTTTCTTCCCATTCACTATTTGAATATGAATATGTCCCTCATGTGAGCCTTTCCCTTTTGCTTCTTCCTCATTTTTCCCCCATAGTTTCAAAACAACCTGAAGTTTGGTGTCTAAGTAATCTTTAGTTAAACCATAAGTCCAAGAGGACAGAAATATTTAAAATTTAGACACCAAACAAACCAAAAATAGGTAATGCCATTTAACCCATTTAAGATGAATACAGAGTGTTGATGTCTGTTAACTTAACACCAAAGACCTACTTTCATCACCACTAACAAAGCAAATAGAAATTCTGGGAGAGCCATGGCAGTGGTTCAGAGGCCTCATAATTCTTTTGCCCCTCCTCCCCATTATGTGATATCCATTCCAAGTCACAAGTGGTAGCAAGGGATAACCTTCTCCATGAGATTGTACTCACAGTTATCTTTACTTTTAGTTTTCATGTAGATAGCAACAAAAAAGACTTACAGGGTCACAGAATTAACTGAACCAAATTAAGTTACTATAATTTTCACAGTTGAATTCCTGTAATACCTTGGTCATTCTGTTATTACTGTTCAACTCTCTAGTTTGGGGTAGGTATAATTTGGCTTTCCTTATGCTGGGCAGTACTCTATTGTTGGACCCTTTCATGTTGTGCTATTATCTCCCAGTGCTCACACAAATGCAAATTTCCTAGTGGGTGCTCCATAACTGCCCCCCTTCTCCTCCTTCAACCAGCCCCCCTTACTCCCATTACACCTGAAGGATCAAACACTTCACAATTAGGAAAACCTCCTGAAGCTTCTTTCCTTAACTTCTAATTTCCACTAAATAAAAGGCACCAGGATTGTGAGATCCTTCCTTTGCTTCTGCCTTGCACATTATGTCACAGTGGGCCAGTTAGCAAATGTGTTGATGGCTAGCATTCCAGGTAGATCAGACCTTTCCTTTTGATGATCTATTGCATTGTCAATTATTTATAAGAAATATATATTTGCCATTCAGGTGACCAAAATATATTTGGTCTTTGTCCATAGTTCCTGGCTCATAGTTCCCCAAGCCCTTGAAATTTACTAAATGTTGACAGTGAAAAGTCTCTCCTATTATGCTAATGATGTAACTTTTGGACTCCACCTACAGATGGGGCTACTTGCTAGGGAAACCAGCCCTGTGATAAGAGGTACAGTGGCCTCATTTGAGGGAGAGAAGCTGGATGTTGAATTAATCATCAATAGCCAATGATTTACTCAATCATGACTATGTAATGAAGCCTCCATAAAAACTTAAGAGGACAGGGCTCAAGGGTAGGGAAAGGGTGACACACCTGCACAAGGTGGTATGCTTGGAAGTTATGTGCCCTTTCCGAATACCTTGCCCTATACATCTCCTCCATCTAGCTGTTCCTGAGTAATATCCTTTTCTAATAAATCGGTAATCTAATAAATAAAATGTTTCTTGGAGTTCTGTGAGCCACTCTAGCAAATTAATCCAATCCAAGGAGAAGATTGAGAACCTCTGATTTATAGATAGATGGCCAAAAGCACAGGCAAACTCTTGGGCTTGTGACAGGTATCTAAGCCTGGGATGGACTTGGGGATGCAGTCTTGTAGAACTGAACCCTTAACCTGTGGAATTGCTGCTGTATCTGGGTAGATTGTATCAGAATTGAGTTACATTGTAGGACACCCAGTTGCTGTCTGCAGCATTGTTTATTGGAGGTGTGGAGAACCCCCCCCCCCAACTCCTCACACTGAATTTGGATCCAAGAACACTAAAACCAGTGTTTCGTTTAGATAAGAAAATGCCATGGGCTTGTGAAGAAGTTAGTGTCCTTAGTCCTCTAGCTAAATTCTAAAAATAATCTCTTCTAATCTCTAAATTCCATTAAAAACATTTAAAGTAGGCAACAAGCATAAGCATGACTGTTCCAATGAAAGAGTAAATAGGAAAAAAGAAGCTAAATGCTTGAGATGTTTTTGGTTAAGTTCATGATAGTTTATATTACAAATTAAGCTCCACTTGGTAACAGTGAAACATTCTGTTTTGCTTGTGCATATTGTCTTTCATTTTGTTTCAGTTAGGTAGCGTTATGGAGGTTTTAGGTTGAAGATGATTGACACAGTAACAATTGCTAGTTGTTCAATTTCTTTAAGTCATCCAATATCATTTTCTTGCATTTAACTGAAAGACTGAAATTAAACATACTATCCTCCATGCTCTATGTTATTTTCAATTTTTATGGCAGATCAAAATAATATGTAGCTTGTATTTGTTCACTCTTCATGGCAGATCATGAAATAAAAGTTTATGCAGATAGAGCATTTTAAAGTATAATAGCTACCAAGATAAAAAAGACAAAAGTTTACTTATTTACTTATGAAAATGGCAAGTAGAATCTTCTAAATTGTAGTTTTTTCTTATGAGATTCCCAAAGAAACTCCATAATATCATTTGCAAATGTTTCCATAAGAAGAAAGTTTATGAAACGTGTTTAAATATTTATGGAATGTTAAAAATGAGGCATTAATTGGCAAACAACTTAATTAAAATGCTTTCTCAAGTAATTAGCAACAAATACTTCCCTATCTGTTTTGCATGCCATTTGTCTTGTTTGTTAAACCCGCCTGTCAGTCAAACTTTGCTTCAGGTAATTTTTTTGCTCTGTGGGGAAAATCTTCAAAAATTACATCTGAATTTAAAATATTTTGATTATCATTTTTATCTAACAAATTCTATTTTTCACTTCATCTTCTATATGTCCCAGTAAACCACCATCCTGGGAATTTAAGGCCTGAAGATGAAATTCTGCATCAAGGCATTACCGAGTTTCCAAAAACACTCTCCAGAGAACAAACTGAATCAATCTAGAATCAACAAACAGTGCAGTTAATTAATGAGAACACCATAAGGGAGCTTTTTTAAACAATGTTGACGGCTGCTGCCTCAGGACCGATAGCACCAGGAGTTATTGCTGGTTTGAAAGAAGTGACTCTTAGGGTTCCCCCAAGGCACCTTTTGCTTACATTAGCTATTTACCACAACTTTTCCTTTTATTTGCACCTTTGGGGAAGTATACTTATTTCCTAAATTACTTTTTAAGTGATGCTTATTCCTGCCAGTAGCCTGAGGTACAGAGTGAAGGTACCAGAGAGTCAACAAAAACAGGAACTAAGTCTGAAAGAGCACTGAACAAGTCTGCAGGAAAATCCTCATACTGTAGCATTGTTTTCCAAACCACAAGTCCCGAGATGGCCCATAAAGTGTGGGGGCTTCTTCCCTGGGTCTGGTTTAACTATGGGAGTTTAGAGGGGAGAGCAAGGTTGGGAGGATGCCCTCAGAAGCAGGTGGTGGTGCTGGGTGAGAAAGGTAAGGAAGACATGAATACTTACTTTGCACAACAAGCCTATTTAAAACTAAGACAACTAAAAGATACTTAAGCCTTATAATAAAGTCTTGCTATGTCTTGGTGTTTAAAGGCATCAATCCACAAAAACTTCTTGTCCACAGAATGTAAGCTCCTCAGAGTCAGGTACCTGTCTTTGTTCTCTGACTATGCCCAGCTCCTAAAACAGTGCCTGGTACATTAGTGCTCAAAAAATAGCTGTTGAATCAATGATTAAATGACTAATGATTAAAGTAATAGAAGTTGGTAAGAGACTATCTTAATTCTGCCAGTAATTCCCTCAGCAGCTGACAGGTACTTAAAGACATTCTTTGTTTTTAGAAGTAGCCATTTGCCATCAATGTCTAATGCATGGTACAAGAAATAAGACCTATAAAGTTGTCAGTCAATAAGTATTGATATAAAACCTACTAGATGTCATGCATCATACTAGACTTGAAGATAACAGTGATTAAAAGACAGATTTGGTTCCTACCCTGAGTTCGTAGTCTTATAGGGAATCAGATATTAATCTAGTAATCATACCAATATATAGTTCAGAAAACATGATAAGTGCCTTGAAAACAATACTGTGTTCTATGAAAGTATATGAAAGGTTTCAGAAGACTGAAGTGGTCATATAAGGCCATTTTTTAATGTGATGAAAATATTTTAAGCACAGATAATTTAAGAAAGATGTGGCGTTTAGAGGTTCATGAAACTAGAATATTCATTTCTACATCTTTTCTTGTGAATTACAATCTCATCCAAACCTCTGAAACAGAGTTATTCAAGATGTCAGCTGCTTCAAACTATGTAATGCAGTTCCAAAACTTTCAAAACTTGTACACCCACATATGACTATTTTAGTAGAATAAGTAGGCATTAAATTCAGTAAATCTTAATTCCTTTTCCTATAATTAGGATTTTTAAATATCTTAGGAAAAAGAGAAGATTAATCTTTTAATTAATGAATAACACAATATAGGTGCTAAACTTTTTTACTTAAAAAAGTTTAGGTTTTATAACAAACACAATAATATAATAGAAAAAATAGATATTTATTAACTGCTTTCTGTGCACCAAGAACAATGCTAGATTTTTTACTCCCTTTCTTTTTTTTTTTTCAAGTAGGCTCCAAACCCAGCATAGAGCCCAACGTGGGGCTTGAACTCACAACCCCAAGATCAAGACCCTAAGCTGAGATCAAAAGTTGGACGCTTACCCGACTGAGCCATGCAGATACCCCTTTTTTATTCACTTCTAATATTCAATTATAATTTAGTAGTTTTATTAAAGTAAAAGTTTGGGTTTGCTTTCCAGGTAAGATCTGTGTTTTTATATTGTTAATTTAATTTATTTCATGTACATAAGAGTGGATATGATGAAATACTACAAATCATAGTGACAAATATTTTTTAATTTAAAGAAAAATATAAATAAAACACCCAGACAATACTTTTACCATCAGTTATATTTATAACTTTGTGCCCAATGCTTAAACAGCACTGAGCAAATGAAGGTGTCCCATTATCAAAAAAGGTGAATAAATAAGTCATGTATTCAGAGATACTTTAATTTTTCTGTGTATGTGTGTGTGTGTGTGCTTGAGAGAGACATTGAAAGAAAGAAGGAGATGACTGTTGGTATTCTAACACTCATGCTTAATTCTTTTTTATATAGGTTATTTGCCACTGAATAAAACTGAATTTTATTACTGATAAAAGTTACCAGAGTTTGTTAAGAACTTCTTTTTAAAATTAATGGTGCAATGAGAGTTGAATAAAGTGGAAAGACAAAAGAGCAGTTTGGATTTTTAGGCATAATCCATGGCAGACACAGTCGAATGTTGGAGAGCTTAATGACAGGATATCAAACTTTTTGCGGTACCGTGGTGAGGGGAGGAGGCAGTTCTATATAAATGGCTGTTTTACTCCACCTGTTATGTCTCTATTCAGACAAACCCAACTGCTTATGCCTTGGTGAATGTGGTACTTCTCTTTACTTTAGTATTCACACATCTTCTTGATCTCTTCTACAAGTCTGGGAATTCCAGATGGTAAAGCAAATTATCTAAACTACTGTGACATTCAGGTTGTACTTGAATCAAAGATGAAAGAAACAGTAGCATGACCTGGAAAGTCACAGATCTCTCTTATTAAAATAAGCGTTTTTAAAAATAAAAACTTAGCTACTTGACCTCCAAAGAAGGTTAAGTTTTTTGAAGGAAGGTTTTTTACTGGACAAAAAACTAAAAACCATAGAGAAAAAAATAAAAGTATCACAGAAAAAGAGACCTGGAGAAGATAAGTGAAGATCAAGGCATTAGAAAAATCATTTTTAAGGTGACAATATTTAGAAAATGTGTAAATGAAGTACTGTATGAAATAAGCATTAAGAAAACAAAATGTTAGGGACATCTGCGTGGCTCAGTTGGTTAAGCATCTGCCTTCGACTCAGATCATGAACCCAGGGTCCTGGGATCGAGTTCCTCATTGTGCTTCTTGCTCATAGAGGAGCCTGCTTCTCCTTCTGTCTGCCGCTCCTCCTGCTTGTGCACACGTTCTCTCTCTCTCTCTCTCTGACAAATAAATAAATAAATAAAATCTTTTAAAAAAAGAACAATATGTTAGAATTGAATAAAATGAAGACTGTAGAAAAATACAAAGGATACAGAATGTATTAAGAAAAATAAAGGAGGAAAAGATTACGAGATTATTTTTGGCCTCTTTCTTTCCATTTATAAAGAACAGTGACTCTATGGTGAAGGGGAATCTTAATGTAATGGTAAGAAACAATAAAAATGGAGAGGAAGGAAATATGTTTTGACAATAAGAAGCTATATTTCTATGAAACTAGTAATGACTAAACATTGCTCTCTTCTCCAGTAACAAATCACAAATCAAGGAGTTGAATTAAATAGTAGCAGCAGACATTCAGAGGAACTGGAGCATTTAGCCATAGCATATTTTGGCACATAGTATTCAATCCAAAAATAATGCAGCAATGCCAGACACCAGAGATAATTTACCAAAATAAAAAAATAAGAGTATTATATGCAATATTCATAATCTCTATGAAAAACAAATATTTTTGGTAGTCTGTATTAATGGCTTAAATTAAATACCCTCAATCTTCAAATAGAAGTTCTCCAGAAGTTTCACATGGCAAGAATATCGAATATACTGTAATTCTGGAAAATCAATCAAGTTCTCTATCATTCTGTAGGTTCGTTTTTTATTGTGACTACTACATTTAAGAGCCTAAGGCTCTGAAACAAGTCGATCTAGTCTTATAGGCTGGTTTGCATGTGATCTAAACCTGTAAGATTTCCTTTAGCTCACAGTAAGTTGTGAGTGATGTTGTGGATTTGAACCAAATCAGATTCCAGATCCAGATAGCCTCTTTCTTTGTGGGTGACTTGCTCTTTTCTAGAACTCTATTGTTGGGGGTTGGCCAGAATTTAGCCAAACTTTATGGTGGCAAGGACATCTGGGCATTTACCTCAATGTGTTCAACACATTGTCAGATCGAGAGAGATATATGCATCACAGAATGAAAAGTTTTGGTTTCATAGAGCATTGGAAATACCTCCTAAGAAGAGAAGTGTCTGTTTGAATTAGATGGTTTCCAGTTAAACAGATGGGGTACCAGCCTCCTGGGTTTAAAACTGGCAGAACCTTTTAGGGCATTCAATAAAAGAATCAACAGTGTTTAAAGAGGAAGCAGAAACACTAGGGTCAAAAACATGACATATTTTTGCATGCCAAATAATAAATTTAACATATCTACAAGTTAAATGTGCCAATAAGTTTGATTTTTTGCCAAAGCAAAATTATATAAATTAATGGAAATTTTATCTTTTTCTTGGATTTCAATATTTTTGTCCTGCAATCACCCAAGTTAGCATAAAATTTCAATTTTATAGAAAACTTCCAGCTTACTGAGGTGTAGAGTTAGGATTATCCATGACAAATGTTGGTCTCTTTCTTCTACTATTCATCCAAGTCTCCAGCTATAAGTAAATATCAACAAAAAGTGAGTTCAAATTGATTTAATCATATATTGGCTATTTAATATGCTCCAGGTACTATTCTGGCTTCAAATGGTCAATAACACTTAGTTCTTACCTTTAAGAGTTTACAATCCAAGACATTAGTTCTTCCCA